>SRMA01024769.1:0-167429 GCA_007224835.1 Danionella cerebrum | reverse complement strand
TTTTGGTGGTACACAGGGACTGCCACGCCCCCCACATTTTTGTCCCGCCTTTGACTTAATAAGTGTTTACAGGGTCTAACCAGTTTATAGAGACTCAGTTTTTACACTACACCAAATATAACTTTTTAGTGGACTACATGGACCAATGTGATTTACAGGAGCACAATCCCACACAATACACAAATTTGACAAAATGATGCTTTAGCAAGACTAAGGTGATTAATAAGTACCGAATATCAGCACACATTCCCATTAAAGAATTAAATGTGATTTTTCAGCACCTGATCATATGTGATTAAAATAATCAATTGAATGAATGTATGAACATTAACTTAAATTGTTATCAATAATATACATTTGTTCTATTAATCTCAATACCCCTTAACAGTCTGGTGTGGTACAAAATAGAAAAGTGCAAACACAAACATGGATATTCATAACATGAACCATTGCTTTGATAAAAAAGAAAAAAACCAAACATAAAACAAACACAATTTATTTTTTCAGTTCTTTTAAAAGAAAACAAAGACTGTTGATTTGCTCTTTAACTTGGGAAAAAAATGGGTATTTTTTTACCCATACCACTATTTGGCAGCACTCACCTAAAGTCTTCTAAGGACTAAGGGGTAATATTACTATATTCCACCTAAGGGTAGTAGAAGAAAAGAATGGAGGAAGCTTGGTGCACACAGCACATGGTTAGCAGCTCCTGTTCAAGTACCGTATTTTTCCGCTCATAAGACGCACCGGCACATAAACACACCCAATTTTAAAAGGGGAAGATCTATAAAAAAAAAAGATTCTGAACCAAATACTTTTGTAAAATATTTTATATCAACTGTGTAAAAGTAAAGTAACAATAAACAGTAAAAGTAACAAAAAAAAGGCTGTAATGTTTTTCTTTGCCCCCACTCATCATTCTAAAGTCCACCATTCATTATCACCATCACTGTTCCAGTGCAACATTGTCACCACATTACTAATAATAGCTAGTAACATTGTCACTACATTACTAATAATAGCCAGTAACATTGTCACTACATTACTAATAATAGCTAGTAAGATTGCCCCCACATTAGTAATAATACAGTGGTTCTCAAACTTTTTTAGTCGAGCCCCCCTTTAAACCTTTAAAAGAATCTGGGCACCCCTAGATGTAAAATAATAATTATTTAATAATTAATTAATAATTATTTAATGTAAAATAAATGTAACTACTCCTTAATGTTAAATAACTCATTTATAGCTTATTTAAGTGACAATTTATTACGGTAGGAACACTACCCAATTGCAGAGCACGTTACTTACGTTTGTTATCTAGTATGTACATGTGTGAGATGTACCATTGAGAGATGATTTGAGTTTGAATTTATTAAAGAAGAGTTTCAGTCATTGAGAGCGTTTTGTTTTCCTCACACGAGCAAGAGAGAGAGAGAGAGAGAGAGAGAAAGAGAGAGAGAGAGAGAGAGAGCGCTCATCTATGCACCTGACGTCAACACATGGAAACAATTGTATGCTTGCTGTTCTAATATAAACCATTTTGATTTTTGTCAGATTATAAAAACCCACATAACTCCATTAATGAAGGATCAAACTGTCTAAGTTTGTGAAACTGTCCAAGTGAATGTTTAGCGGAAAAAAACCCTCACAGACTGAAGACGATGCATATCGATCATCATCTTATCGTCAGGCTCAAGAAACATCGCAGATAAACTATTAGCTGTGCCCATTTCACATCTTGAAATGTATTTTAGCGTGAGAAATCGGGTTTGTAGCGTGAGAGATCACTCAAATGCGAGAGTCTTACGTTCAATGCGTGAGAAACGGCAGCTCTGTAGCTCGTGAGTATGGATGCGGAAGCACCGCTGCGGCTACCGTAGCCAAAGGCATTGTTGGAAATGTAATTTTTTCCGGAGCTCTTACGCCTCTCATACGGCCGTGACCGGACTTCGCGGCGCTCTGCATTCGGTCTATAAGACGCACCAACTTTTCCCCCTCAGTTTTGGGGAAGAAAAAGTGCGCGTTATGAGCCGAAAAATACAGTATTTGGAACCTTCATTTGAGGAACTTGTTTGTTGTTTTTGTATTTATCTTAAGAATATATTTATGTCATTTTGGATTATGGGTTACTATGTGGGAACTGAAGCTTTATGAACTGAAAAATCTTGGACCTTGAAATATTCAGAGACATTAAGGTGTTTTTGTATCCGTTTCTTTCACGTTTATGCTTGATAAGCAAAAAACACAATACACTTTGACCAACAAAACACAAACAGTCTAAGAGGTCCTTTTATTTTCAACAATTATTGTGTAACGAATTGTTACATAATATTCAAAGTTCGTAATACAGACATTTACATTGATGTCAACTTATATTGAATAAAAAGAGGTATTGGGATTTCTTTTAAAGCTCTTTTCTCACAAAATCTTGAATATTTTGTGCACTGTGTCTTGTCAGAACAGGTTCCTCTGCAGATTTATCAAAGTGGATTTACTCAACACTCTATCAAAGTGGTCAGTTTTCCTTTGGTTATGTAAGCCCTTCTAATTGTAGGTTTAACCGTCTGGCCAGTCAACTTTCTGACCTTTCTTAGGGTTTGCTGTTCCTGCCTCTTTTTCACATGCTGGAATGAGGAACACATATTTTAGGACATCCTAAAATACGAGAACTTGTGTACTTACAGACATCGTGCTATAGTTATCCAAACCTCTAGTACCTTCAGAACGTTTAGCAGACTCCTCACACGACATCTTGGCAACATCTGCAAAATTTTATTCTGTAGTTAAAAGGATTGTGATGGACTAGAGACCTGTCTAAGGTGTACACCTGCCTCTCGCCCGAAGGGCACTGGAGCTAGGCACCAGCAGACCCCTGTGATCCCGAAAGGGAAAAAGTGGGTAAGAAGATGTTGGAAGTTACAAAAATACTGCAAGTTTTAGATATAAAACACAGTATATATGTATATCTAAAAAAATTTATTTCAAATTGGAAGCAATGTTATGGAGGCAATGAGCCTTTGGTGCAATTAACCTCTTAAGCCCGAGAGTCCCCGGTACCGGGGACTTGCCCCCTTGTGCGTTACATTTTCACCCATAGCTCACTAACCCTGAGAATAACCCACACATATTAAATACTGTTGTGTTCAGCTGAAACTCCTCTAAAAACGTATTTAATTCAATTTCATATCCGTTAACCACAGCTCGAACGCCATGCAAATAAACAACAACATGTCCGGATTATAATTCATGACCACGTTTTTGTTTATGTGCGATATGTATCCACAATATAAACGGAAACACTAAAACCATGGCATCAAATGAAAGCTAACAACCAGCTGAATCCAGCGATATGCAACTCATTTACATTGAATGAAGTATTTCAGAGCAGGGAGCGAAAGTTCCATGAAAAAACGCCAGCGAAAACCAAGCAAGCATGTAAATCTTGTCTTAACTTTGCCGAACTTGTTGCCAACATGGATTACGCCTGAACTTTGTTCAATCAAAACCTTTACAGAATATTAGTTTCTTGTAGTATGAACACCAAACTTGCTACAGATGCCCTTGACATGTAGTTGTTACAATTGATTGTGTTTATTTGCTTCGTTATAAGTAAAATAAGGAGATATTGGAGGAAACATGTGGTTTTTTTTTAGGCGGAGTTAATTTTTTTGGCCATTCCAACATCAATTACTCTTACCCAGTGTTCTTGACTGTCAAATTAACTCATTCACACCACTCCCCAAGAACCCATCTTCATTTTGATACCAAGATTTGCAGTTTAGGCCTTGTAAAAGCTGAGAAATGCCTTAAAAAGTAAAAGTATAGGATTTCCGGAAAATAGGCCTCAGGGCTTAAGAGGTTAAAGTCCAGGTCGCTTTGACAATGAAGTCATTGACATGGTTGGGTCTTCATATTCCTCTTGACAATACATCAGGGATTATCCACGAGATTCACTAATGGCATTTTTGTGGCCCAACCAAACTGTAGCAAGTTGTTTATTTGGCAGGCACACAGTCTAGATCAAGGTTTTGTGTAGACTGAAAAAGCTAGACAGAGACCAGAAAGAACTTAGTTTGAGGCTTTGCCACATGCTGAACGTCCAGTAACACAGCAGATAATTAAAAAAAAGGTAAAAGAAGACTAGTGGAGTGAAAATACAGGGTAAAAAATTAACAAATACCTCATCATCAGAACAGAGATGTTCACGCTCATTATAGATGCCCGATCTTCAACCAGTGACCTCTAAAAACACATAAAAATCCAACAATGTTAAAAAGAGTCAACATTATAAACTCTAATACAACACAAAAATTTTATTTCACACACAGTCCTTAGAAAACTGGGTCCTCATAAGACACATGTAAAACTACACAATACAGGACAAGTGAAGTAAACTCATTTGTGATTAATTAAATAAATACTATGAAGTCCCCATAAAACAGTGTCCTCATAAAACAGAAAGCTATACATCTGACAATGTGGAGTAAATATATTTTGCCAAAACAATCATTTTTAATCATTTAAAAAATTACTGCATTGCTTAGGATTATCCCCTCATCACTACTGATGGCATATTTACAGCTTCAAACATTTTCATCTTGACCATTATTTGGCAGGCACACAGTCTAGATCAAGGAAGGTTTTGTGTAGATTGAAAAAGCTAGACAGAGACCAGAAAGAACTTAGTTTGAGGCTTTGCCACATGCTGAACGTCCAGTAACTCAGCAGATAATTAAGAAAAAGGTAAAAGAAGACTAGTGGAGTGAAAATACAGGGTAAAAAATTAACAAATACCTCATCATCAGAACAGAGATGTTCACGCTCATTATAGATGCCCAATCTTCAACCAGTGACCTCTAAAAACACATAAAAATCCAACAATGTTAAAAAGAGTCAACATTATAAACTCTAATACAACACAAAAATTTTATTTCACACACAGTCCTTAGAAAACTGGGTCCTCATAAGACACATGTAAAACTACACACTACAGGACAAGTGAAGTAAACTCATTTGTGATTAATTAAATAAATACTATGAAGTCCCCATAAAACAGTGTCCTCATAAAACAGAAAGCTATACATCTGACGATGTGGAGTAAATATATTTTGCCAAAACAATCATTTTTAATCATTTAAAAAATTACTGCATTGCTTAGGATTATCCCCTCATCACTACTGATGGCATATTTACAGCTTCAAACATTTTCATCTTGACCATTATTTGGCAGGTACTCAGTCTATATCGAGTAAGGTTTTGTGTAGACTGAAAAAGCTAGACAGAGACCAGAAAGAACTTAGTTTGAGGCTTTGCCACATGCTGAACGTCCAGTAACTCAGCAGATAATTAAAAAAGGTAAAAGAAGACTAGTGGAGTGACAATGCAGGGTAAAAAATAAACAAATACCTCATCATCAGGGACAGAGATGTTCACGCTCATTGTAGATGCCCGATCTTCAACCAGTGACCTCTAAAAACACATAAAAATCCAACAATGTTATAAAGTCAACATTACAAACTCAAATACAACACAAAAATGTTATTTCACACACAGTCCTTAGAAAACTGGGTCCTCATAAGACACATGTAAAACTACACACTACAGGACAAGTGAAATAAACTCATTTGTGATTAATAAAATAAATACTATGAAGTCCCCATAAAACAGTGTCCTCATAAAACAGAAAGCTACACATCTGACGATGTGGAGTAAATATATTTTGCCAAAACAATCAATTTTAATCATTTAAGATTTTACTGCATTGCTTAGGATTATCTCCTCATCACTACTGATGGCATATTTACAGCTTTAAACATTTTCATCTTGAGTATTATTTGGCAGGTACGTAGTCTCTATCGAGTAAGGTTTTGTGTAGACTAAAAAACCTAGACAGAGACCAGAAAGAACTTAGTTTGAGGCTTTGCCATATGCTGAACGTCCAGTAACACAAGCAGATAATTAAAAAAAGGTAAAAGAAGACTAGTGGAGTGAAAATACAGGGTAAAAAATAAACAAATACCTCATCATCAGGGACAGAGATGTTCACGCTCATTGTAGATGCCCGATCTTCAACCAGTGACCTCTAAAAACACATAAAAATCCAACAATGTTATAAAGAGTCAACATTACAAACTCTAATACAACACAAAAATGTTATTTCACACACAGTCCTTAGAAAACTGGGTCCTCATAAGACACATGTAAAACTACACACTACAGGACATGTGAAATAAACTCATTTGTGATTAATAAAATAAATACTATGAAGTCCCCATAAAACAGTGTCCTCATAAAACAGAAAGCTACACATCTGACGATGTGGAGTAAATATATTTTGCCAAAACAATCAATTTTAATCATTTAAGATTTTACTGCATTGCTTAGGATTATCTCCTCATCACTACTGATGGCATATTTACAGCTTTAAACATTTTCATCTTGAGTATTATTTGGCAGGTACGTAGTCTCTATCGAGTAAGGTTTTGTGTAGACTAAAAAAGCTAGACAGAGACCAGAAAGAACTTAGTTTGAGGCTTTGCCATATGCTGAACGTCCAGTAACACAAGCAGATAATTAAAAAAAAGGTAAAAGAAGACTAGTGGAGTGAAAATACAGGGTAAAAAAAATAAACAAATACCTCATCATCAGGGACAGAGATGTTCACGCTCATTGTAGATGCCCGATCTTCAACCAGTGACCTCTAAAAACACATAAAAATCCAACAATGTTATAAAGAGTCAACATTACAAACTCTAATACAACACAAAAATGTTATTTCACACACAGTCCTTAGAAAACTGGGTCCTCATAAGACACATGTAAAACTACACACTACAGGACAAGTGAAGTAAACTCATTTGTGAATAATAAAATAAATACTATGAAGTCCCCATAAAACAGTGTCCTCATAAAGCAGAAAGCTACACATCTGACGATGTGGAGTAAATATATTTTGCCAAAACAATCATTTTTAATCATTTAAAAATTTACTGCATTGCTTAGGATTATTTCCTCATCACTACCGATGGCATATTTACAGCTCTAAACATTTTCACCTTGAGCATTATTTGGCAGGTACGTAGTCTCTATTGAGTAAGGTTTTGTGTAGACTAAAAAAGCTAGACAGAGACCAGAAAGAACTTAGTTTGAGGCTTTGCCATATGCTGAACGTCCAGTAACACAAGAGATAATAAAAAAAGGTAAAAGAAGACTAGTGGAGTGAAAAAACAGGGTAAAAAATAAACAAATACCTCATCATCAGGGACAGAGATGTTCACACTCATTGTAGATGCCCGATCTTCAACCAGTGACATCTAAAAACACATAAAAATCCAATAATGTTAAAAGAGTCAACGTTATTAATTCTAATACAACACAAAAATTTAATTCCACATCATAGCAGCCCAGTGACTATGTAATACACCAAGTTTTTTCATATTGTCCTTGGAAAACTAGGTCCTCAAAAGATGTAAAACCATATATAAATACAATGAAGACCGTAGAAAGCTTTGTCTTCTTAAAACAGAAGCTATACAACTGACAGCCTGGAATACTCATTATCGAATGAAAACTAAATCAAGATGATCTTTGATGAGAAAAAAAAGTTTTAAACATGAATTTTAAATAAAACAAACAAAAAAATTAATCCACAAAGTTTACACACCTTGGCCAGTCTCCATGGCCAGTCAGAGTCATCATAATTATGCGTTATTCCTTCCCCTGGGTATTTCTGTCTGGTGGCAAACAAACAAAAACGAGGTTGCCTCTCCACACAAATAGTCTTCATCTGGCTGTTAGGGTTGATGTGGTCATCGTTAACAGGGCGTCCAAATGAACCATCATTCCGTGACGCATCCACACTGAGAAAAAAAAGAATACGCATAATTTACTGGCAACAAGCTTTCTTTACTAAATAAGACAAGTAAAATATCTTTACTTTATCACATGACCTCTGCTATGTGCTATTTGTTTATTTATAATATAATAAGTATCTTGTACGTACCAGAGGAACCTTCCATTATAACGAAACTCAAACATGAAGACTTTAAGGGGATCAGGGTATACTCTTTGTCTGCACCACTGATGAGGTCATCTCTGTATTCCAGCAGAAAATCTCCTTTGTCAAATTCAGAGCAATATGCACATCCCTAAACGGAACAGAAAAGTTGTGCCATTCAACAATGAATAAAATTTCACAGACAAAAGTGTGTTAATCATTTTATGTCGTTTCATCCTTGGTGAATGGAAAAAAAAACAGTTTAACGTAAGCTCTGATCAAACAAAAGTTAAAACCAACATTCTTAATATCAACAAAACAGCAGCTGAGAAGCAAAAAAATTATGTTTTTGACAAGATCAATTGAGGATGACAATAAGCTATACATCAGTTTCCATGTCAGGATGAATTGATGGAATGCATGGGAATTAATCAGGCACGGAACCCACCTTTATAATCATTGATAAATCTTCCTTCAAGCTCAGGTCTCTTTTTTCAGAAGTCAATATAGAGTGACCTGCTCCAGGGGTTTAGGCTTTAGGGTTTTGCTTCAGACATTGGTAGATATAAATGCTTAAAAAAAAAGTAAAGAATTGTTAAATACTGAAAAAAATATATATAATAAAAAAGATATACATGCATACATAATTGTTGCTTTGCAGTAAAAGTACAGATCCTAATTACGTTGTTGTTTTGTAATTTAACAATATTCAGAACTATGTTTCTTTATTTAAACAGAGCATTATATATACACATCTTATTTTCACGCTGGCATTTATTACCAGAACAAAATGATGACCATTAAATTTAATTTTGGTCACTACCTAGTAGAGCAGGGCAATAAATCAATTCACTTGACTCTGTGGTGTAAATTGATGTGCTTGAATGAAAATCTATTTTATCTTTAACTTAATATGTAAGTGCTGTTCCGTTTCCATAGAATTACCAGCCCAACAGTAACATGGAACGTTTTTTTTACAACAAAATCATGTATAAAGCATTTTAATCTCCAAATATAAGCAATTGTAACCTCCAAATCAAACATATACAGA
The DNA here is from genome assembly GCA_007224835.1 of Danionella cerebrum. Taxonomy (NCBI): domain Eukaryota; kingdom Metazoa; phylum Chordata; class Actinopteri; order Cypriniformes; family Danionidae; genus Danionella; species Danionella cerebrum. Next base: position 158,382 of record SRMA01024769.1, on the reverse strand, counting down.
TTTAAACAAGCACTAAACTTACAGGAAATGAGTAAACAACTGTTTAAAAGAGAGTTGACCAAGCATATTTATGTGCACATGCCCACAACCAATCTGGGATCAAGAATGCCTTAAAGAGACACCAGTCCATTCATTATTATTATATTATTATATTATTATTATTATTAAAATAACTGTACAGATTGTATTTTGTGTTTATTTTTGTATATTTATTGTAATTAAATTGAAATAAATCGTAAAATAATTTTTTTTTGTGGAAAATTTGTTTATAAATAGGCCATATCACCCAGCTCTACTACTTAGTAAGAATTAAAATTGATCCGTTTCCTCAATGATTCTATTTATGCTGTGAATTAACTGGGAAGATTATACAATAATCTAAAATTACATAAACTAATAGGTCATTTGTAATGTCATCAAATGTTCAAACAAATTGATTAAAGATAGCACACCGTTAGCCCGGTTGCTACCGAAGTTAGCATCAATGCTTTCTGCTTTAAACTTGGCAAATTTGAAATAAAAAGCTTATACAAAACTCATTAAACACACAGAAACTAACTAAGATGGGTCAAAAACATGCTTTTGCAGCATTTGAAATCTTACCTTCAAAAACAGGCCGCTTAACCAGCTTCTCATGTGTTGAAGGCTCATGATTGCTTCACCTGGCACGCAAGCAGAAGTCCCGCCCTTTCTCGTGTTCCGCGAAGCCCCGCCCACTTTACAATGATCGGCCAATAATGTGGCTACTTTTGGTGCCATAGCCAATCAGATTGCTCGAATTTTACACTAGTCAGTTCTGTGTATTTTTCCATCTATGAAGTTGCAGTACTGTATCCCGGCTACAGGGGCAGACTACCAGTCTGGTAGAATACACAGTGTGTGGTATAGAAATTGGTTTTTGTGGTATGTAAGGACTTGGCCTAAAAATTGGAGGGAATGCTTCTGAAACAAAGAAAACCCCTTCTACATTGCTGGAATTATGAGGACATGGGGTCTGTCCTCATAATACCAAAATGTCCTCATAGTGCTGGTGCGTATTCAGGTCAAAAGTCCTTATATACCACAAAAACCAACACACACACACACACACACATGCGCGCCTTACACCACCGCAGTCCGAGCTTAACCCTTGCAAGCTGCTAGCTGGCAGAGGAAACGGCACATTGCATTCCCCTTGAACCTATGACTTTTTAATGTACCCATGAGTACATTTTGGGATGATACACTTTTACAGTTTTTTCTTGTTTGTGTTAATGCAGCAGCCCATTCAAAATTCACATAACACCATTAGCACACAGGCCCTAAACAGTGGCACCCATGGTCAAAATGAGACTTTGTGTTCGCAAAAGGCTCTAACCGTTCCAAAATATTAAAAATTGCAACAAATTTTGCCTTCAAACAACACAACTTGCAAACAAGTACAATGATTACACAAAATACAGAACCCAGTGGTCCATTGCTTGTAATTGTAGCACAATGTCAGTGCAATTTGTTGTTTTTCTATTTAATGTCTGCATTTAATTTGCCTTTAAAATGACATTGATGCATTGACTTTTTTTCAAACTTTCGCTGAAAACTTAAATACTGTAACCATCACAGGAAATAATCGTGCATAAGCAAAAGAAGAGGAAAAACCGATTGGAGTTTAGGAATTTATTAAGAAAATAAAAATGTCAAATCTATTACAGCGAACTATAAGGAGTATAGGACATTTTTGATACTCAGTCTCTTCCGTCTTTTCTCCAGACTCCAGTATATTTGTTATGTTCTTTAAAGTATGAATGAGAGCTCTCAAAGGCCTTTATGTTTGAAAGTAAGTGATATTTTGTGAAATTTTTATTAATATGTGCTAGTGTGTGCAGTACTCACCTGCTGAGATTATGGTCGAGCTCTTACTCCTGACCAGCCCAACTACCCCCTTTTTTCCTTGCAAGCCCTGGTGCCGGATTCTAAAGACTCTGAACAACATACCGGCTGTTACTCACCTAATTAGAAAGGTATATTAGTCCTGTGTTCGAGAGAGAGGTTTTGGCTACGATACCCCGGTGTTATTTGTTCTAAACACTTGTGAATATAATAATCAATCGGATCCCTTGTGTGGCCGCTGCAGCAATGATATTTGAGACTACTCTTTCCACCACTGTTTACAAGGCATCCAATGGTAGGAATAGTGACTTGTCATCCACATTATGGTCTTTGCCTAAAAATTGTTGGAAATTTCGATTGAGTTTACGTCAGAGGACTATGGAGTCATCTAGTGAAGCACTCCTTCTTGTTCTGAACTTCAAAAGACTACTTTGCTTCTGACTCGTCTTCTTTAATCAGTGATAAATCCTATGAGAACACTGTGCACAATGCTCTTTTTCCATTTAAGGCTTTTCCCATCTGGTCAAGTATTCGCTTTTCAATCATTGTAATGGATCTAGCTTTATAACTATGCAAATTCTCTCAATGACGATGAAAGGAATACACAATAACAATAAGGCAATTACTCCACCGCCTGCTATCAACGAAAATTATATAAATAACCCTTTAGAGAATTCTCTGGAAAATTACAAAGTCATTTCTTACCAATCAGAATATACTGCAATCATAAATCACACAGGTCTGAACAGGATGCATGCAATCGCAAAGGATTTACTCAGTTTAACGTACCATTCATGCAGTAATTATCTGTTACCACTAAAGGATTAGTGCATCAATAAATCTGGTGATGTCAGTGTTTTAGAGGTACAGACAAACTCAAGAGGATCAAAATAAAAAGAAAGGGTGCTTTGTGAAATGCAAAGAAGATCAATAGAAAACCCACACAATCTTGGGAAGAACACGCTATTTTCGGTTAATATGTAGACCACGCAACCTAGCTAATATCTAAGAGCTAAGTCTTGTTGTTACATCTCAAAATATCCATTTCTTTGCAAAAGCAACTCGTGCCTTTACTCATTTTTATGATAACACGATCAATGCCAAGGTCAAAATGTCATTGATAGCAGGAAGTGATGGAGTTATTTTTGGGAGTAATAAAAATATAGACTTTCTTGTTTGCAGCATTGAAACCTCCATGATGGTTGTGTTATGATATTCATGTCCTTTTACTAAAATCAGAACTTTGTTAGTTCTCATGCCTAGTAATCATGGGATGTCTCAAATGGTTCATTCGCCCACTCATGCTCAGTGCTTCCTGTTTCTTCTGTAGAGTACACATGAACATGACTCATCTTTGATCTTCTACCTGATGCACAGAACAAACACTCATTTACAGTTGTATATATCATTGGTTACTAAGGTGAGGCAGTTTAAAGCTATTGCAATATTTGATGTAGATTCTAAGATAAACTGCCTTAAACAACTCTGCGTGAAGATCTTACTGTTTCTTTTAGTGCTTTTGGTGAATATCACATTTGGCTAAAATGCAGAAAATCCATCCTTTATTTTTGCAAATGCTTAATTTTTATACAAAATACTCAAAAACGTTGTACAGCGTGGTGCAACTACAGAGCTTATGGGTTTCATGTCCAGAGATCTCAGGTTGACTATACTGCTCAGTTTTAACCCTGCATGCACCGGTGCATGTGCCAATCACACCGGCTGTTTTGAATTAAGTAGGAATGACGCAACCCAGCTATTGTTTCAATTTTTTTTTAAATATAATGTGTAGGTTTCAAAACAGTTAATACATTTGATATTATTGTTTTCAAACTAAGATTATGTTCTACATTATGAGTAATGGCACGTAATTGGCAAGATATTAAAAATTTAAATGTGGGAAAATCGTTTTTGTTTCATTTTACAGACTCCAAATCATTGCCATTGGTGCAATCTTGTGGTTAAAATCTTGAAATCACAATACCTGTGATATGGCTTTTGTTTGGAAAAAAGTGCTTGGAACAGTGTATAACATTTAGGCAAGGTTCGCTCACAAAAGGCACAGACTTCTAATGATGTAAGCATAGAAACATAGCTTCAAAGTTAAAGTTCTGTAGTTACTTTCACTTTAACATTGTTATTTCTCTAAAATGGGACACAGTTGATATCATGTTGCAAGATAAAGAGGGCATTGAGAAGCCCATTTTCAATGCAATCTTGACCAAACATGTAGTTATGGCACTGCATGCGTTTCTTCAATATAATGTAAGTCACCTTGGATAAAAGCATGCCAATTTGCCTATTACTAACCATGCCCTAACTGCTAGGAATTGTAAAGTTGAGTGAAATTTTAGACTAATTTTGAACTCCAATCCAAAGAGAGGTTACATTTGAGATTATGAACTATGGCCAAAATAGGAAAAAAAATGTTGTGATCACCGACTAGAATTCAGGATGAACACATTTTCAGCAACAGAGTAGGATTTAAATACTTTTGCTGTGCTACTAGCATTAGAAATTAACACTATGAGCAGCTAAAACTCTCTTTTAGCTCAGAATGCTAATGCATATGCTAATTTCAACACATGCTAATGTAAGTGTGTTTGAGCTCAGATAATTATGCCTATAACTTCGGGTGTAGGACAACCAACCCTGCCGCCCTGCCGCTTGCCACGCCGATTTTGATGAAAACATTCTAGCAATATCTCTGTAACTTTTTAAATGACCAATAACATCTTGGTCCATTCTAATGAGTTTGGTTGATTTTCTTGATCAAGTTCATTTATGTTCTCCTGCTGAGATCTGAAACTTCTCCATGCTCCTCTGTGTTGAATCGATCTATGACTGAATAAACAGACCAGACTCACTAATCAATAACTTGTTCACTCAGAAGTGGGGATCTGGTTCTCAGGGTTTACATTTTTCTTGTAGTTGAATAGCTTTTTCTCTCAGATCGATATTTATCCTCGATTGCGGCCACGTTTCTATCCAAGAATTTCTGAGAGTTGGATTGATCGTTTAGTTCATCTTGAGTCAGTTTGAACAAATTCTGATCAGCTGAGCTTCTCTTCTTAACCTAAAGATTTCTTCTCTTCAGACTGGATGGTTCTGAAAGCAGGTGTTCTTGTGTGCTTCTGCTGTATTCCAGATGATCTGTGAGTAGATCTCCACCAGAGGAGTGAGATCATCGGAGTGAGACTGGGTTATTGATGACCATTATTGTTTCTTCTAGTGTTTAAAGGCTCACGTGTTCTCGGTTTTAATTCAATGCATTGTGAATGTATAATGCACAGAAGATTTAGCCATTTGTCCTTTAACTCTTATGTTAATGTCTGTTTATTACAGACTATTTCATGCTTTTTATAAAATATAGATTTATTTGATTTAATAATGTTGTTAAGTCCTGTGGAAACTCTTCATTTTTTAATGTTATTCCAAACAATATTTTGACAAGAACCACAAGCTACTCAGTTGTTCCCAACAAAATTTTAATTATTGATATGAGTGGGGTTTATCTGGTTAGGGGAAAAAAAAAACTATTTATATGTGGCAGCTATAATTCAAAATAATAAATATTTAAATCTGCAGAGATTAAAAACTTGATGAGGAACTTCTGTCAGTGGTGATTTAGCATCAGGTTTTAGGGTAAATGATTTCCCCTCTAGGTTTGTTCAAGCCTCTTGCAGATTGAATGAGAAGAGCAGGGCTTTATACATTTGTGAAAAATGACCCGAGATTAAATCTGCAGCTTCGAAAATCTATTTTACTGTTAGCTGGAGGAGACAGAGTGATTCTTCACTGCTAGAAACAGCTTACATAGCCTCATTAAGATCTCCAGTGGGCCTATGGATTCAGAGATTACAGGAAACGCTTCTGTGCCCACTGCAAGAGTTCTTTTAAAGAGATAATACTACAAAAAAAATTTCGTAGCGGATGATTTTCAAAACTTCTTTAGAAAACAAAGTCAGCTCAACTCTCAAAACATACTTGTACCCAATCAGTACTGTACATATTTGCTGTAAATCACAAAAGCTCTTAAAATAATAGATAAGTTAATACTACATTAGATCATAATATAAGAATTGTTGTAGATTTACAATGCCATAAAATAAATTTGGTTAAAAGTGACTGGGAACACAGGGCATTTACTCAGAACTTGATTGTGAGCTTTTCCAGGTGATAAAATAAAGGCTTTATTAAATGCCTACATGCAGGTTCAGGGAGATTCGATAACCTTTGCTTTCAATTTGAAGGGAAGATGACTCATTTCTTTTCTGACCTGCTTTCTTTCTTCAGCTTCATTAGAAGGCATGGCATCGGTCCCACTGCTGGCCTTTGCTCAAGTAAAGCTAAAAAATTGATTGAGATAAAATTCACCACCAGTCATTCAACTACAATTATTCCTTTTTAAACTGGCTTTTGTATAATTTATCTTTTTACCAAATCATGGAAAAGGCGTATTGCTTGGATAGAAAGGAACAAATAGAAAGGAACATGTCACTTTGAATAAAATGTCTGACAAATAAATGAATGGGTAGATGGAGAAAATAAACCTCAGATATCTCAATGGAAACATTCAAGTTATAGGTCCTTTAGGAACAACGAGTCTTACTGGGAAGGCATTTGTGTATTGGCACATTCCTAGATAACCTTAGATTGTAATCATCAGAATGCAGTTCGGCACTTTTCTGTATTAAACACAGCCATTTAACCCTTTGTTTTGCTACTCAGTCTCTCTCAGTCTTAGAGAAGCTAAGAATTGGTGTTAATGCAAACCTTCCTTAGCATGAGGGCACCTGGGCATGCAAAGAATGGACTACCCTCAGGAGCTCAGACTTCTTGCAGTCAACCACTACAGGCAGTGGTGTGAAGGTGCAGTGCTCTGGAGTAATCAAAATTCTCTGTCTGGGTAGCTGTTGGGTTTGGCAGTTGGGTGAAAGGGGTTTGTTTTTCAGGCACTATCAGAAGAAAGGATTTGTAAATGATGCAGCATACCAAAAGATTTTGGATAATTCTACTTCCTGTTTCTACATGACTAGAGTATAAAGCAAGGCCCATAAAGACATCAATGAGCAACATTTGTTTAATTGTCAACCATATGAAACTCCTTTAAGAAGAAGGAGCAAGACATTCTTTCCACGTCACTATGAGACCTCTCAAAAGAGCTTCTGGAACTATCCACATAAACACACAGCTTTTGCATACACATACTTTTGCACTATAATGTTTTATTTTTCAGAAAATATATTTTTTGCTTCAGTAATAAAAAAAAACATTTTAGAATCCTGTAGTCTGGTTAGTTTCTGAGTAAAACAGAGAATACAACATCAACAGGAAGTTACATCACAAACATGAAGCTACAAGTTTAAATAAAGTAGCATAATCTGGATCTAAACTTTTTCTCTCTTGATCCCGGGGGAGACACAGAACTGGCAGAGCAGGCTTTTTCCCTCTTCCGGTCTTTGTGCTCAAAATAGCAAGGTTTAGCTATTAGCATATCTAATGTTTAAGCTAAATAAAGCCAAAAATTTCTGTTAAATCTTCTTAAATCTTGCTTTCAGAGTCTTCTTATATGGTTTTGAATTCATATTTCAATACCACTTCATGTAAGCGAGGTAAAACCAGTGAACTCAAATAATTGATGTATGATCTTTAGAGAAACAATTAAACATCCATTCTTTTATTCATTCCGTTTCAAACCTGCTTATTCCCTTTCGGGGTCACAGGGGTCTGCCGGTGGCTATCTCCAGCACACATTGGGCGAGAGGCAGGGGAACACCCTGGACAGGTCGCCAGTCCGTCACAGCAATTAAAGATCCAATTCATTTGAATTAGATTCGGTTTTAAGAGAATGTTACACAGAAGAACACAGTTGGTCATTGCAATGCTACTGTCTCTTTAAATCCTAATTACCAGAACTAATTTGTCTGTTTCTTCACTTTATCTCTTTACATTTGTGTGCATCACTCCTGTATCTCATCATCAGTGCTGTGATACAATGGGGACACGGGAATAGACCTGCTCACAGACCGGACCAATGTGTAACAAAGCTCTTTACTTTCAATTATCACCGCAAAAAACACTCGCTATCAGCTTGAAAAGTATTCCCTCCTCTTAATTTCCTGCACTATCTCTCTCATTCAGTCCAACAGCAGGCACACAATTACTCATTCTTGTCTACACTGGTGGAAACGCCAATGAGGGATTGCTGTATTTCATAATTTGTCGCAAAGAAGATTTGCAAATCATTCTTGAGCATCCGCAGTAGCACGGCCAATGGTATAATTTGATAACACTGTTTAATTTACCTACTGGGGCGAAGAATAAGCTGAAGCGAGGAGTGTCATAATCAGTTATCTTTGAAATGATCATTCGGTCTGGATCATTTCAAGTCTTCCTGTCTCATTTCTATGCAATGCCACCACTGGAGGGTTATTATGCATGATAAATCAAAATCCAGTTGCTCATTGCTGACTTTTCCCAATTTGATGTTGATGGGTTTTGTGATGGAGAAAATAATCAAGGCAACTTTGAAGCTGATAGTCTGGAAAGAAATTGATCCAATAATGTTTGAAAAGTTTACACAGTGTGCGATTCACTTTTTAGTAAATATTTCCTGTAACTTTTGAGAGAAGCTGAGCAAATTCTGTGTTGGGAGAGGGCTGGAAGATCTAAAGGGACAGGGTTAGAGATGATGTATCAGATTTCCTTTGCTGGATTTTTCACATTTTCTATTTCTCATGTTATTTTGGAAAAGTATTTCACACACAAAAATAATATATTTAAGAAATAATAAATAATAAAATATTTCTCAACGGCACAGAAAACCACTCCCTTTGTCCCAGACAAAAAACAGCTTTATTCAAAATTACACATTTTGGAATTTGGCTCTTTAAAGTGGTTTTATGACTAAATGATGACTGAATAATTCATTTTTACAACCAACAAGTGGAAGACAAACACAGCACTCTGTCATGTGCAAACTTAACCACCAGTATTATCTGTAGCTGTAGGAGGGGGAGGGGGAGGGGTCACTTCACTATTTACAGTGGTATGCAAAAGTTTTTGCACCCCTGTAAGTTTCATGATTTTTCTTCATGATTGGTAAATGAATATAGTTAAATAAAGTAAAAATGATTTATGAAAAATGTGCAAGAATTATTCATTTTCCAATGCGTGGGTCTGCCGGTGCCTATCTCCAGCGCACAATGGGCGAGAGGCGGGGGTACACTTTGGACAGTCCATCGCAGGGTAACATACACTCACACATTTGAAATTTATATTATTCAATTAACCTAACCACATGTTTTTGGGATTGTGGGGGAAACCAGAGTACCTGTAGGAAACCCACGCAGGCACAGGAATAACATGCAAATTCCTTCCAGGAAGGTTACCGGCGAGCCTTGAACCAACAACTTTCTAACTGGAGTGCTACCCACTGCGCCACCGTGCCGCCCACATGACTTATTTAAACTTAAATAATTATTTAAACATAAAATTAATATGTGCATAAATTTAAACAACCATGTCATTTTATTGATTTCAATTCCTTTAACACTAATTGTTTTGGTAACCGCAGTGACCCTTGACTTCCCTACACAGTTAAATGAGAAAGTATTTAAAGGAGGCCAAATGTAAGTGTTCCTCCTCTTTGCATCTTTTCTAAACAATGGCAGCATGGGAGCCTCCGCACAACTCTCAGATGAGCAGTGATTGTTAAACATTATGGTTTAGGGGAAGGATACAGAAAACTGTCTCTGAGATTTAAGCTCTCAGTTCTACTCTTCAACAAATTGGAAGACCAGAGGCACAGTTCTAATTTAGGTTAAGCAGAGGCACAGGGTGGTGAGAACAGTCACAGTTATAGAAATCCCAAATAGCACTGTGTTTGTCTCCTACGAAACTGAAATGTTTTATCCAGACAACAAGTTATTTATCAAATCTTTTATATATATCAAACTTTTGCATACCACTGTATATTATAATTTGTGAGCACTAGATCTCTTTTTGAATACTGTTAATGCAGATGTGTTGTATTACAGTAAATGAGACAGACGCAAATTAAATACCATTAAAAGCTATCATAGACTGTATGGTTGATAATCTGTCCCCAAGGATTCAAAACTCCACCATTTCCTTCCAAGTAACATTTAAAAAAAAAGATCAATAATTCACACTAGCACAGAGCCGGCATCACCCGCTGACTGGATATGTCAACGAAGAGCTTCCTTTTTGTTTCTGGAAAGGTTAAAACACTGAAAGTTTGCCTCACCACACATCATCAAACACCTCATATGTACTTTATTCAGAGTTTTACAGTTGGCTGATGCACCGAGTATGAAAGTAAAGGTGACTGGGTTCAAATCAATGCTTTCACCCTGTAGAATAGAACTTTTTTGAAAAAGCCTTGGTTATTTCTTGTTGACAAGCTGTGATTTCATCTCTTAAGTGATTTTTGTTTGCTGAGATTTTTTTATGATGCACAGGCTGAAAATCAAGATGTGTTTTGAATGATTTTAGAACACTCAGAGAGCTCACACAACTAAATTTAAAAAAATTATGTGAACCAAATGCAACATGCACAGAAAAAGAAAAACTATGTTTCTAGTTCTTTACGAGGTATTTTAGGCTACAGAATATCACTTAATGGGGGTTTTGTGCTAATATTTCTGTAACCCAAGTTTTTCCTCTTTGTATCTATAAATGCAGCAAGTTCAAGAATTCAGACAATTGGGAATACATTTCTAAGCCAAGACTAGTTTTAGTTCAACTGTTGTATAAGTAGAAACTGGGCCTGTGCGAGCTTGCCAGCTGCGAGTCATCAAGCCAAAGGGGCCCAGGAGGTGCCCACCAACCATTTGTATAAATGACTTATTTTTCTGAACTTATCAGTTCAGATAACTCGCGACTATTTAGCATTTTTATAACAAGGCCTGCTAATAAATAAAATGTTGACTAAAACATTTACCTACGTCTAGTTCCAGAAATATCTAGCAAAACCCCAAATTCTATTCTATATATCAACAAATGTAGCAGTGCTGTAGAGGCAGTTAAAATGAGAAGCAATCCATCAACGCATATCTGACTCCGATTCTTGCAGTCCATCATTGTCCATCTGTGTGTATGTTTACATGTGTGTGTTTATGTGGCATGAACAAGTGAACAATCTCTCCACAGCATCTGCTTTGGGTCACAAGTTACAGGAGAGAAAACACAAAAGCAATGCAATCAATACTGGTCTCTATCTCGGCAGCACAGCATGAGAGCACAAACACTGTCAGTCAGTAAAAAGTGAGCTGTTGCTTGGCATCTGTAAACATCAAAGAATTTCCGCATGAAACATATATAATTAACACACTGTCCACCACAAAAACTCTTACAGGTATAATGAATCATTTTATTGGTAACAAATCAGCTGTGTACAATATATTAAATTATAATAAAAAAGCGCTACATACAAGCTAACAAGAGAAAAGGGATGGATTTTATTACCAAATATCTATTATTTTCAACAAAAAATAAAACCATGCATATTTATTAAAGATAAAATAACTTTATACTGGTAATAGATGACAAATTATAACAAGTTTACAAACCTGGTGCAAAACAAACAAAAAAAGAATAAATACACATTTTTAACCCAGGTTCTGGAAGTGGGCGGGCAACTCACTTGACTACTATCAGGAGGCCTCTCTACTTGGACAGTAGTTTTAATTATCCAATTTAGCTAATGCTCTTGTAATAGAAAAAAAAAACGTGTGAGAGAAAGTGAAACATTCATTTTCCAACCCGCTTTTTCACGGGGGTCTGTCTGTGCTTATCTCCAGCACATATTGGGCGAGAGGCAGAGTACACCATGGCCAGGTTGCCAGTCCATCGCAGGGCAAAATTTACGCACACATTCACATCTGAGGGGAATTTAGATTCTTAAATTTACCTAACCGCATGTTTTTGGGATTTCGGGGAAACCAGAGTACCCAGAGGAAACCCATGAACATGCAAACTTCTTCCAGGAAGGTCACCAGCGAGCCTCGAACCAGCAACCTTCAACCAGAAGGCCACAGTGCTACCTACTGCGAATAGGTATATTTAATAAAGTGTAATAAAGAGAATATTTTTGGTCATTTTAGTTTTTACTTTAGCAGTCAACCTTTCAGCCAGAACAGAACACTGACAAATGTGTTGTTCCAAACAATGGCTTGCTCCTCTTTTTTAAGAAGAGGCTCTTATTTTTGCTATAGTCTTATACCCCTTTATGCAATCAATGCTATGCACAAACCTTTACTGACTGCCAAAAGGTGCAGGTGACCTTTAAGAGACTTTTCTCAGTGATATCAATAATATTTACCAAAAAATAAACTGGCAAAAGGTGAATTTCATGTGATAACTCACAGATGTATATTACGTTGCAGTTTTTTTTTTAATAATCTGTCATTTTCCAGCTTGTGGTAAGAAAAAAAAAGACTTGGCAAGGTAGACGTGGTGAAGCCAACGCTTTATTCTGCTTTCCCTGTCTCATTTTTAAAACACCAGGATGTACTCAGACCGGTATGACTGATGTACAGCAGTTTTTTTAAAGGCTAATCAAATTGTGTGCTCTCAAAAACGAACGAGCAAAATGTACATATAAAAAACACGAAATGTTTCAGATCAAAATTGATGTAAACATCAATTACGGTAAAAGTGCATACGTGGTGCCCTTATTCAAAGTTTTATAATTAAGCATAACTAGATAAATAGGTAAGTTAAACAGTCGTTAAAAACTCGACACCCTCAAAATGCACAGTCACCTGCAGTGATTACTATAAGTGCGTGGAGCACGTGACCGCTCTTGATTGCTACAGGTGTCGGTGTTTCCTTTCGCGTCTGCGATGTAGACCGTGTTTGTAATCGGTCGAAACTCTCTTTAGCGTTTGAAAAATTGGGATTTTTCACATCGCAATGAATAAGTAATAAAATGCCTCACGATGTCTGTTATCACCAACCTCTCCATCCCAGAAAATGAAGGGGACTTGAACGCCACGGACCTGCAGAGGACATTAGCGTCTCACCGCCCCATCAAAATAGCCATCATATCAGTTTTAGGGGTGATGATAACTTTGGGGAACATCGCTGTGGTGATGGTCATAACTTCTGCGGTGTCAGGGTGGTCAAGGAACTCTCGGTACTTTCTGCTGTCATTGACTGGAGCGGACTCGGCGTTTGGGCTGCTCATAATGCCCTTAAACCTGTGTGTGAGCTTCATGAAGGAATACCACGAGGGCCCAGACCCGTTTTGTCACATTGTGGCCTTTTTCAACGCCACTATCTATTCCACCTGCATGTACACACTTGCGACCATAAGTCTGGAAAGATACCTTGCTGTTTTTTACCCCTTGAAATACTCCACCTTGCTGACTAGGAGGAGAGCACTGCTTTTAATATCATTCTCGTGGGTTTTCCCTCCCGTTCTGCTCTTCCCCATTTCGTTTCCTGCGGGCATCATTGAAGTCCATTTCTCCAGGGCATCTCTAGTGTGCAACCCTCTGTACTCCAGCAATGTCACTTACTCCCTCACCCTCACCTGCTTCATCTTCTTCCCCTGCTCAGCCATCATGACCTTCTGTAATCTCAGGTTGTGGGTTGCAGCCAAGAGACAGAGGTTAAAACTGAGGAGGTACAGCTGGGGTGGAGGGTACAGGCCTAAAGTTGCCCTGAGGGTTCTAGTGCCTGTCATGACTGTTTACTACACCTGCTGGACACCCTGCATGGTCATTATGCTGTATAATGGTGAGTAATTTCTTTTTTTTTTTTTTTATTAAAATACACTTTTCATGCTCGTGACTTCTCCTACCTTAGTTTTTTTTGACAATTTTGGCTGTTGTAGGTCTGGACATCCACCAAAAATTGTGTGCCTCCATATAAAAATCAGCCATTGGCTACCAAGATTTTCAATATTGGTGTTGACGTTTGCGAGAGAAAACTCTTGTTATTCCATTATGTAAGTTTCTGAACTAAAATATTTTAACATCAAAGTGGAATAAAAAGAAAAAAAAAAAACTTTCATGGTCACCCCTGGTCAGACAGAGATTTGGCTTTATTGCCACATTAAATCATTAGTGCAGTTACTGTGAGGGTGTATAGTACACATTTTTAGGTTTTCCTTAATAGGCATGTTTCATCACCAGCGTTCAAGATTGAGGGGCTTTGCCCTACACCGCCCTTTTTTTATTAAAAAGCAGAACACACTTGTGCTAAAGTGATTGTTTTGTCAAAGAATGGTGGCGTGTATAAATTGTTATACGTAAAAAAAATTGCTGAGAAAAACTCCCAGTGCAGTAACATGAGATAGCTTCCTGTGGCAGCCGCTTTTCAGCAAACATGAAGAGATAATCACTGCTTTTTAGGGGAACTGAATAACAGGACAAAGAGACGGAAGCCCTCCTATGCAGAGGTTAAATCAACCCATTTATGCTACTTGTTTTTTTTTCCTTTTTAGAGAATAACAGGCTTTGATTACTTTGTTTTAAAAAAAATTTACATCAGATGACAATTTGTCATGTTTTTTGTTTATAAAAAGCCTTCAATGTAGTGAATTAAAGTTTAAACACTTGCCACTTTTTGCATTTCTCACCCCATATTTATCTGCCGTGAGCATGACGACACAAAATAAGTCCAGTAGAAGAAAGCAAAAGAAGTGAAAAGTTGTGTACCGCTACAATAGAGATGATGCACTTTGGGCAGATGGATGGAAAGTCATGGGAGGTGCTTGATGTTTTTGATGGCATAAATACAGTACTCAATTATAGAGGGTTGAAAATTTGTGGAAAACCTAGAATGTTAAGGGAACTGTGTACACAGACCAATGAACCACATGCCTACAAAAGTGCATTAGCTTTGATACAATATCATCTAATGCAGAAAATGCACGAGTGCTAAAATGTAAAAATATTGTGTTTTTGTAGGGATGCTAAAATACATTCAAAAATTTTTTTTTAATTTGGAAAAGGGATGACGTCAAGCTTTAAATTCAAGGTGGGCAATTTTTGACTTTGATAACACACTTGTATTCAAAGTGCCATGTGGTTATTGAGTTGTAGAATACAACGTTTGTTTTGAAAAGATTATTTTCTCAAATGAACAGATTGGGTCCCAGATATTGCCTACCTTGCATTTAAATGGTTTCAGGTCAGTTTTCTGTGGATGAACTTCATGGTCTTAAGAGTGTACTCAGACTTGATGCGCTTCCCATAACTCAAGGTTAAACACAAGAACCTTAATCCTTCCTCCTCACCCTGGCCTTTACTCACATTACACTGTTTACTTAGTTGTATTTCTTTTGCCCAATAACTGCTGCACCTCTTCTGCCATGTTAAGAGAAAAGTGATGTAGAGCTTCCATGTTTGAGTGCAGATAATGAAATGCCAAAATAAAATTTTGAAAAAAGTTTCGTTTACTGAAATAAATAAAAATAATTCAAAGAGGAAAAAAAAATCTAATTGTCTTGTGTGTTTTACAAAACTAACTGAAAAATACTGAGGTTCTAGGTGTATTTTTCTTAATTTTCTTTGTCCATTTATTTAAACAACCTTTGCTTTCCTCCTCTTAGTTAAATTTGGCTTTGCATGTCTCGGAAGAAAGCGGCAGAGCCCTATATGGGGTTTTCCTTGTATATGACTGCGAGACTGACAAAAATAAGTGTATTGTGAGACCTGTCACAAAATGTAATTTACTAAGCTTGACAAAGGATGCTCAAACTGACTAACTTGCAAACGTAGCTATTTTAAAAACAACTTATGGCAAGCCATTTTAACATTTAATTCCTTTTCCTCTATAAGCATCTCTATTTTGATGCATCATAATTTGAATTGCATATTTCTACAATTGTAATGTGATAAGTGTTAACATGCATTGAAGATGTCTACAACCATTCCTCCATTAGAAAATATTCTACAAATCCGAAATGTAATTAAGGATATCTCTAAATATATTGTACAGTACAGAGCACTCACACCGGTCAGACAAACAAACCTCACTCTGGGAGTCAAATGCACCTGGGACCTACTTAGATTTCCTAGTGTGAGTACACCAAAACCTTGAAGTCTGTCAGTTGTTCCTGGCTGGTAATACGTTTTGGGTCAGTTGTTTTCTTTTTTGTAAATTTGTTCTGTTACTTCAGAAAGAATAAACCCTAAACATATTTCCCTTCTCCACAGCAATTTCGGGCAGTGGTGTCCCTGAATGGATTGAGTTTATTGCTGTATGGTTACCAACCTCCAATGGCTTCCTCAACTGTATCTTTTACTTTTGGATCAACCATAGCTTTCGAAAGAAATTTCATTTGGTCCTTCAGAAACTATTTCTAGGGCTATGTCCAGGATCTGACAGTGATTCAGGATGTGTCAGCTCCATTGATTCTGTAGCAGTTCCTGGCTTCAACAGTAACCAGCGCTTTTCCAGCGTCTCGTCCACATGCACTCTGCTGACGCTCATGCCACCTCTGACCAACAAATAGGAACCAGACCCAGCTTGAACCTTCTTTTATTTTAGAAATCTTTTAAAATCACTGGTCAAGTTGAGGCAATGTGAGTGCAATGTTATTAACTAGGACGCAGGTTACACAGATATTAGTCCTTTTAATCAGAAAGTACTCAAATTAATTAATTACCACTGATGGCCTTTTAATTGAGGTTTGTGCCTTTTAACTTCTGGATGGCACCTAATCAACCCAATTCAAATCTTGATCTTAACCAAAATGTCCTTGTGTTCTGTTTGCCATCAGAGGTTAAACACACAAGACCCTTTGAAATATTTGCTCACATGTTCTTATCTATTCCTAAGCCAAATATCAAGAAGCTGTGGAGGTTTAACCTTTAAATCTCAGTTATGCAGTTTATGCAGAAGGGAAAGTAATTAGACAGATAGGTAATGTAAAGGTCAGATATAAAATGCCTTTGGCTTTAACCTTTTCTGTTTTGTGACATTTCCATTGCATCTCTGAAGCAAACATTATTTTTTAATGCTAAGTCAAGCCGGTTGTTTGGCCATTGCCAGGGACAGTGGAGAACACACATTTGGTGGGCTAAAATCAACTGGAGCAAATGCTGAATTGAAGATGACCTGCTTGAAGGGTGAAGTTGTATGCTTCTCTGCATTGTTTAACTCCCCTGCAATAGCACAAATGTGAATCTGGATTTTAAGTTTGTTTTAGCATTGAGCACTTCTTTCTTATTCTTTTCTTTGGTGGAAAAAAACACAACCTCTGGTGGAGGGGCCATGCAAAGCAAGCTTTTAAAGAGCTGGTAATAACCAGGCAGGTACAGGTTGGTTATAAATGTGTAAATAATGTTATTTTTATATGGTTTATAAATGTGTTATTATAAAAATGTTAAATGTTCAATTTGTTGTAAAATAAAGCGTCAGCCTATGTTTACTATCTGAAGCATCACCGAATGTTTTGGCTCTTGTTTATTTTTATTTCTTTACTCCAGCTTTTGCCTGAACAATGTGGGTAAATGTCATTTATGTTGAAATAACAAAGAAGTCCCCAAAACTGTTAATTGCACACCTTTTGCACTGATTAAAAAGGAATTGATTGTTCAATTTTAGCTGAGGTGATACCTTACAGCACTTGCTTTGCACCTCTTGTGCACAGTTGGCTTATTCTCACCACACCATCGAGCAAAATTGTAAAGTGGAAGGTGGAGTTTTACCTTTTTTATTTTACATGAACAATGTGGGTAAATGTAATTTATGCTGCAAAAACAAGCAGGCAAAGAGTTCCTCCAATCCTGTTATAGTGATCATAACAAAACTAATTGCGGCACATCTGCAGAGATTTGTCTTGATTGGTGCACTCCTTTGGCTGCAATCCAGTTTCATCTAAATACATGGAAGGAATAGGGTTAAAATGTTCATAAAGTGATGACGTATCTTTAGGAACCGATGAGACTTTGTTCTGAAGTGGACCGTTATTGCATTTATTAGTGGATTGAAATAAATATTAAATTGCTGAACAACATTTGTGTTTAATTTGGTCATTGAACACGTTTGAGTCACCAGTGGGGTTTGATTTCACACGAGGTTTGAGCTTCTGTTTTCTCCCATCTGTTTACCCTTTAAAATGCTGCCTTCTCTTCATTAAAGTGAATTAATGCTCTTCAGTTATATTTTTGCGTATCAATTGTTTACTCAGGAGTTCAATGAGTGCTGTGCCATGCAGACCAACCTGAATGGAACTTCATCTTTTAGATTGTATTGAATGTATAAATTTGTATCATGACTATAAGTCCATGAATTGATTATCTGAAATATTTATTCGATAACACATATTCAGTTAGGTGCAATTGTAGCTCCACTACTGCTACAGTGTCACCTTGTGCTAATGTGGATATTTTAAAGCTTTCTCATGTGCTATTGCTATTAGCTGGGTGTGCAGTGACTTAGGAGCTGATTGTTGTCATGGTGACGCAATTGGGATGATGCAGGATCACGCAGGAACCCTTTATGTGCTGTTAGGGGAGGCTTCAGAGCACTAGAGGCTCAAGAAATCTAGTTTGTAATCAGCAGCAAAATGAAGCGGGTTCCTTTCTAATACAGAACATCAATCCTTGTTTTGCAAGTTTAATGACAAAGGCAGTCATGTAGAAAGCCGGTGATTTTGTGAAAGTTTTTTATTTCATCAGATCTGCACGATGTCTCCGTTTCAATACCATAAAAAGGGCATGTACAAGACTCAATGATTTATTTTAAAGTAATACATTTGCTTGAGATGTTTTTGGACAATGTTAAGACCAGTGTCTTTGTCAGTTTTAATGGTTTTGTTACGTTTTGGGATCAAAAGATTCCTGGAATTACTCATTATGAACATCCATCCCAATTACGTACTAGAAAACCTACACTGTCATATTTCTATTGAAATTTTACTGATAAAAATGTTGCTGTTCCTTTAATTAAAAAATTATCTTACATCATGACCAGTCAATTATTACATTAATTCAATGTTTTGTTCAATAAACTGGCCACATTTCTGTAACTTGACTATGTTGTTAACTGAGTGGAAATCCCCCTACAGAATATGAATTTGGCATGAAGCTTGTGGTAAGGCAGGATTAGTTGAGAATTAGCCATGTGCGGTGACATCTGAAGGTTTCATCTGTGCCAGCTGGACACACAGAGGCATGAGGCTCATTATTCTGATTGTAATGATGGCAATTCGGTGCTTTGTTGTACATTCTCATCATAGCACATCGCTTTCTGATGAGGCCACTGGGAAACTCAGTAGCTGGCTTCAAATAAGTACAATTATCACATAAGTAATTAAGGTATTTTTTTTTACATCAGTCATTTGTGAGTACTTGTGCTCAGTTCAATAGTTAATATTATTGAGTAAATAATTAATAAAAAAATAAACATTATTAATAAAAAATTTATAATAGAAAGGTTTTCCACTCTTACAAATAATTTACTAAGTCAATATCAACTGATTTGACTCCAGAACATGGACAGAATCATTGCTGAGTTGCACAGAAATATTGGGAGCATTCAGCTTTTTTCAAAATTTTTTTTTCAAACATGAGCTTTTTCAAACTCATGTTGGATTTTACATGAGATGTGGACCTGGGTCATATGACGTGGACTCGAGTCATTCATTTGATGACATGAGACTTGACTTGGACTTGCCCTACATTGACTCTGGACTTGTAAAGTGACTTGGACCCACCTCTGGATTTTACCAATCTGCAAAAAATGTGTATATTTTTGTTTGTGAGTCACAATTTGCAGTTTTATTTAAAAAGTGATTTAATCAGTTATCCCTGCCTGAATTCAGTGGCGACTGGCCAATAGAGGTTTGCCACACCACCACAGATTATTCAACTTAAATATGGATGGTTCAAAAAAATTTGGGTGCATATGATCCAAAGGTTCGTAGGTGAAAAAAATGCTAAAAGTATTTTCAAAAATGGTTGTAATAACTTCTTTGGTCTTTTCACTAGGTGACATCTTCCACCTTTCAAGGGTCTTGTTCCTATTCAAAAGAGCTTGAAAACCTTTGTCTGCTTTGAAATCTTTGTCTGGGAAAGACATTGTATAATTACCTTGTGTCTTGTTGCTTTGTTTACCTTGGCAGCAGAGTTTGGCTGTTCTTCGCCCAGGTTTAAGCCTCCTTCACAGCTGTATGTTTCGGTTCATGACTGGTTTTTAAACCATGTATGACATTGATGATCATTAGCATCAACCATCACTGAGTTTGGTCTGTATTTAAAAAAATATTAATGGACTGAATACTGCTTTAGATATCAGTACATTCATCTCTTTCAATTGTTGTGTTATTCACTGAGACAAAGCCTTAAATCACTGATGTGCATTTTCTCCTAAAACATCCTTTCAATTTAACAAGGGATTGAATTAAATAGTTGAATATATCTGTTCTATTAACCAACACACAAATTGTGGTTCACTCAAGTTAAAAAAAACAACAACTGGTAGTTTGTTAATAGAACTGCTTTCAGGATACTGACTTCTTGCAATTAACTTGTCCTTTCCCTTTTATTGAAAGGATGAACCTGCTTTCATACATATTCTAACTGAGGCTCTGACAAATTAATAAGTGAAAATAATGCACAATATAGTTTCCCCTTTTGATAACTGTGCTGTAAATATGATGCATAAACCTAATTTGTCCTGTATATTTCTATGTCAACAATTCTAAGCGTTCTTCAACATTGTAACGATTTATTGCTTGGGAGGTTGGAGCACTTTAAACTGCAGTGGTTTGCCTCTTACTTATATGAAATATCTGTCAGTAAATCTGCACTTTTCTTCCAGTGCATTGCTTACTTGTGGGGTGCCCCAGGGTTCAATATTGGGTCTTTTCTTATGAAGTCTTGAGACTTGGTCACTGTCTGCATTTTTGAGATTACACTAATCACTGTGTCATCTTTCTGATTACAACGTGTTTTTTGTTGGCTTTCTAAAAACAGCCAATGTGGTGACTATTGATAAACTGGGATCTAAATACATAAGCACAAAATTGGCTCCTCAGGAACAATGACCTATTTCTTCATTATGTTAGTAGCAAGCACTTCATGGGTTAGCCTGACGTACTTCTTTAAAAATCCTCCAGGACTCTTTAGACAGTTATTGGCGGAATCTGTTTAAAGTCAAAAGGAGACCTGGACTTTTTTGTTAGCAACACTAAAATGGTGGAATTCTAATGAAAAAAACAAAAAACAACTCTGCAGTTTATCCTCAGCTCCCATGTTTTTCACAATTCCACAATTGTGGCCGGTTCATACTGATAAGGTGTGGTTAACCTTTAATGCACTTTTTACAAAATAAATTAGTAATAACAGTAGTAGTTGAATGTCTGTGTCTGATATGCATGTGACACACAGTTACCAAATAGAGCAAATGGTTCTAACAACCATTTAAAGTGGCATCATGTAAAGAGTTTCATATGATTCATTATGAAATTGTCTAAAAACATGGTAAAAAATAAACATGTCTTAAAAGTTAATTCAAGTTTTTTTTATTTTCCACCTTGTATGCGTTTCAACCTGTTGGAGACTTCGAGAACCAAATAATTAAGTTTAAGTGAGCCGGTATGCACCAGTACTCAATACCATCACTTGTGAAAATAGCTCTTTAGAGTACCACCACTGCTCTGAGAACTGACAATTTACCATTTTATGTTTGTTTTTATATCCTATGATGGAACTCATGGGAGATTGATGCATGCAACATAATTGTGTTAAAAAAGTAGGTGTCATTCACAAGTAATTTACAAATTGTAAAAAAAAACCAACCACCATGTGCTTTCCGGATTTTTCTAGTTAGATTATCTCACAGTGGAAATATGCTGAAAATGCAAGACCCTTCCATGATTTTGTTTCATGCATTCAAATATGTCCACAAGAATAAAGTATTGCTGCTGTTTCCCACAAACCTCAGAATAAATTAGTTTGGTAACATCTAGCTGGATCCTGTTTTACCTTAAATAATCTCAAACTGTTCTAAAACAATCGATTAGAGCTCTCTTTTTTTATATGACACATCCATTTAAGTGTGGATGTGTGTGGAAGAGTGTGGGTGGATGTGATGCTCAGTCTCTGTTTTGAGCTCTGACCTTGTGTTTTTGTCAGGCGTGTGTGCTCAGATCATGTCTTCCTGACCCATCAGACTGTACACACTGTGATCTGTTACCGTGGTGACACATCCTAAAGTATTACACATTTCACGATTATTTTCATGAAGCCCTGTAAATCTTTCCCACATTGACAATAAGGCAGAAATATTGAAAGAACTGAGAGACAAATAATGAAATATGAGCTCTTTTCAGATTTTTGTTTCCAAAGATGTTATATAAATGGAAATTGAATCAATAAAATATGTAGAATAAAATTTTTTTATTGGGCTAAATGAATTTTCCCAAAAATTTTTTCACCCTTTATTACAAGTATCCGCAAAACTTATTTTCTGTATCAGCTCAAACGTCTTCTATGTGCATAACAAACTGCTCATGTTTACTCCCGAATTGTAAGTTACTTTGGATAAAAGCGTCTGCTAAATACAAGTGAAATAGATTTATGATTGGTTTACTTTTTTTTTACAAGGTTTGTTCTTTAGGGACATTTCATGCTATGATCCAGAGCACGCAATAAGAATTCAAATAGGTTTCACTTTAAGCTAATGACAAAAGTATTAAATCCAAACCTCCTAATATAGAAAAAGGGTTTAATAGAACAAATGGTCTGAAATGCAATGTTCATTCAGGCAGTACAATGGCCTCATGGTCAGCAGTGAAGCCTTTTTGCAAGAAGGCAAATTATCTGGTTCCCACTCCCTCTTTCCAATGACATTTACCCCTTTAACAGAAAGTATTAAAAAAGAAATGAAATATTGGCATTTTTATCAATTACTTAAGATAAAAACTTGGATCTAAAACTAGAGAAAAGTTTATCCTCCAGAGAACACACCATCAATGTAACCAGCTTGGTTTTCTGACAATTTCCCATTCATGAGGTTCTTTCAGTCTGTACTGGAATTGCAGGCATTCATGAGAGATGCAGGGTTGTAAAAAACATTTAACTGCTGCAATTTTTTTCATTTGACTTTTAGTTAAAGATATGTACCCTCATTAATGAAAGTACCATTTCTGGAACAAGTTGTTTACAATTTTACCATCACAAATACTTGCAACTTTGGAAAAGCTGTTTTTTTTTTTTTTTTTTTTTAAACAGAGAGTAATGCAGATACATCTTAGCTTGTTGAAAAGTTGGTATGTTAAATGAAACAAAATTCAATTATAAACGAGTTGTTCTAATTAAGTGTTTAAATATTTTGTAAAACATCAGTATTAAATAAGTATTTATTGCCATCTTGTGGCCATTGTCGTTTGTTATTTAACAAATGGTTGGCAAAATGTAGATTATGAATCCTAAAATGTATTAAATGTTTTAACTTCCTGTATTGTAGACTTAATCTAGTTGTGGAATTGGCTAATGATTGTGTGTATATTAGTTTATGATGCTTGTACCATTTTTACAAATATTGGAAACATGTGAAAATATATCTTGTACATAACTTAATTCAACAGCAAAGATAATATTCATTTCCATTCTACATTGGCTTATTCAAAGTAACCATTTTTATTAATCTGGATGTGGAATCACTTTTGAATTATTTCCTAGAGTTTATAATTCGACTTGAGAAATTTGTGTTCAAGGAGATTACACAAATATATCCAGTTTGAACCATCAGATACATTTGTACTTTATGTAAGACAATCATTCTAAATAAAGTTAAATACATTTATTCAGTGAAGTGACAAACATGAATAAGATTACATTTTAGAAACAGGATCGTTAATTTTTTAACAATTCAAATGAACATTAACAATTACAGAAACATTTTAGGTACAGGTAACTGGTCAATTAACCTGTGTTGAGAAAACAAAAGTGACTCTTTGAAAAGTTAAACGCATAAGAGTTCACACTGGAGAGAAACATTACACTGCATCAAGAATCTAGAGAGTTATAAATGGTCTGCTACTTTCACGAGATGTGAAGAGCTGAAGGGGAGAAATAAGAAGCATTCTTAGAACACAATAAATATTAAAAAATTATATAACATTGACATCTCAATCAGCTATTCAAAAGATGCTTGTTGAATGTGAAAAGGAGTTCCATCCATCCAATCATCCTTCACTCTTCAAGGATTGGAAGTAGTAGGGACTTCTTTCTCCTTGAGACAGCTCTGCTACCGTTGCAGATATATTTGATCCACCTTGTTATATTCGTAGAAAGGTCTTGAACCTGCAGTCAATGGCTTCAACCCACATCAGTATTCCAACACTACAATGGGAAACAGCATAAAAAAAATATAAACACCTCAAATCTGCAAAATAAAGTTATGTGAGGCCTTTTTAAACATACTATGAAAGGTATATTTTACTCAAGTTCCTCAAATCATGCTTTCGTTACCATAAATGTTTCAAAGAATTAATAAAACGAAGAGTTAATAGAAGGTCAAAGTGAGACATGCACGTTTCAAAACTGATTAGAACATTATGAAACAACGTCTCTTAAAAAAAAAACAAAACAAAAAAAAAACACGTACACAGAAGTATATAAGCAGGAAGGTCCACAAATCTTGATGTAGCTTTAACTTATTCAGAAAATTTTTCAGTGGAAATTCAGTGGAACGGCGCAGATGGACATCGCACATCCAATTAAGGAGTAAAACTAAGTGGCGTGAAATTAAGTTTAAGAATTACTTTATAAACGACGTGAAGCGAAAAAAATAATAATAATAAATTCTCTGCTGCAGTCTACAGAACAGCGCCACTTGGAGCAGATTACCAGAAGGGCAACCCGTTAAATAAATTATTAAATATAAATATAATAAATTATAAAATATAAGTTAAATTATAATTAAAGTATAAACACTTTTTTTACACGTTTAATTTTGGATAATATAAAGGTCATGCGCGTTTGGCCAATTATGCTAGCCAACCTCGTGTGCTATTAAGCTAAAGCTACGTTAGCTTTCTCAAATTATCTAGCTCACTTTCGATCCCTTAAAAATGTGAAGTTAAATTAAGTCTGTGTTGTTAACTAATACAATATTATTATAACCCGTTCAAATACGTACTAAAAAATAAAAGTATATGACTGCCGGTAACATTAAACGCGTGAGAGGTGATATTAATTCTTTACGTACTGGGAGCATCTACTGGAAGCTTCTGGAACAATGTCGTAAACCGGTCGTTTAACGTAAACCTACCGGTTGCTTGTTCGCTGCTTCGCCGTATAACCCTAGCTCTCATTTGGCAGCCTGCAGCGTATAATAGCAGAGAATTAGGATCAGAAAACAATTATAACACGCTATGGTTTACGAAATATCATTTAAATATGCAACATCTTACAGACTATATAAAAGCAGTTTTCAAACAAAAATGTTTATCTAAGTCCTGTGAGACTTTTTAAACTTAAGAAAAACTAATTTCTACGCTATACGCTCCGTTTAAAAAGAAAAAAAAACATTGTTACCCGTAAAAGACACCGTTAAATTCCAAGTGTCTTTATTGGTATTCGTTAATTAGCTTTAAACTCAACTTCCTTATGGGCATAAATAGTCAATTTCACAAAAAAACTAATTACCATCATCTGTTTCCCTAAACTGATATCAGCAGAGTCCACATGGTGCTCCTCATTTGATAAGATTTTCAAATGAAAGTCTCTCACCAATCACTCCACCCACAACGTTAATAGCGACGTCATTCAATTTATATTAATGTACGAAAAGCTTTGCTTGTACGTGTTATCGAACAATAATATTACGAGTAGGTCGGTTGCAAATTCATATGAATTTTTAAAATTTAAAATTTAGAATCGATTCAGTAAATAGGCAATAAATATAATTCACTTTTACTTCTCATCGCCTTTTTTTCGAAAGCGCATGCGCAGAGGGACGTTCAAGCGCAAAATAACATGCGTCTGTTATATACAGTCTGTCAGTGTACTGACGCCGTCATTGGTTTAGATTAAAAGGTCTCGTGATGTTCTGCTCTCTATTCCGATTGGCTGCCTTTGACACGTCACTGTCATTGCGCAGTGAACTGATTGCTGATTGGATCAATTTGGCTGGCGGTCCAGAGCGCTAGGCGAAGGAACGAGGTAACGACGAAAGGGTCAATTCTCTGACGAAATGCTGTGCCGGTTGAGCTACACTTAAAAAATAGCTGTAACGCAAAAACCTGTTAGTGAAATCTGCACCACAGTTTCGCCAGAAAGCAACCAAAGGTGTCCGGAAACTAAGATAAAATGGGGGAAGAAACTGAGTGCTCAGCGAGTAATACAGACGGAAGCAACATGACGGATGAAAGTGTCAAATATTACACACGAGAGGAGGTTCAAAACCACAACATGAGCAAAGACACTTGGGTTATCATTCACGATAAAATTTACGATATCACCAGTTTCATGGAGGAGGTAAGAAATGCACAGAGTTTAAAAATAATAATTTAGTTCGTTTCCGGATAAATTTAGCTTTTTTTGCAATATTATAATTAAACGTTGATCAGCTTTGTTTTTGGCTTTAATGCCTTCCATTTAGTGAAACGTACATGCAAAGAACAATAACCAACCCCAACTGATCCAAAATCACTAAAGTAATTATTTGCCATCTAACAGTGCACAGTTGCGCAAGTTTTGACCGACGAACCATTTTGTAATCTACTGTTTGAGAAAAGGAACACAATGGTATATCTAAGGTAGGGATTAGTTGTGATCAGTATAATTATTAATCTAGAAAACTGTCAAAGGACAACAAATATGTGCAAGTGTTACCACAACATTTGTACATATTTGTTGAAGAACTTACCATTTTTTGTTTTGTTTTATGTTTCATACAGAACTTTTAAAACTTGCTTTAAATCAGTCATACCATATTTAAATCACTCAAGTATTTTGTTTATTTTCTACATTATTTTCTTCATGTTAGTGGTGGGGTGGAGCCCCATTGATTGGTTCCCATATTGAACCATAACGATCTATTCTTACAATTAGTATGAGTAATGGAATCAAGACTCCACTTCCGAAGACCGTAGGATATTTTCGAACAAAACCTTCCTGGTTCGAGATGATTTCTACATCTGGAAAGAATCTGAGGTGCACACTGCCTGCTCTCAGATATTCACAGTGGTGAAAATGAGAAGATGAAGTGTGTCTAATTAAAAATCACTCTTCTTACACCAATTCTTTGTAGTAGATATTGTTTTGTATATTGTTCTTATTTTATTGTTCTTTCAGTTAACTTTTTGTTAACTGACCATTTGAGGCTCATTTCAGAAGTGAGCCGATTTCAATTGACACCAATGTCAAAGTGCTAAACTTTACAGCAAAAATAAAAACTGGTTTAGAGCTTAATATCAACACTTTTTTTTACATCTTATTGAAAAACAAATTAACATTTCAGGTGGATTATTTGTGGTAAATAGGTGTTAGAACATAAAAGTCTTCTATTCAAGTAACTATTTGAGTCTCTGTTATGCTTGGATGTGGACTTGACAGGGCTCTAGACTAACTTTTTGCACTGGTTGCACTGGTGCGCCTAAATTTTTTTCTTAGGTGCACCAGCACAAAATTTAGGTGCACCCAAATTTTCAACCGCATCACATTTAACACCCCATTTTCACAAGTTAACTTTTTTTAGTTATCTATTCATTTATTTTTTTAAAATCACTGTCCATATAGACAATATTGACTTGTAAATGATTAACTAACAACCTGGTCAAAATAAAGTTCTTTATTTGAAGCACAATTCTACAAGAAAGGTAACTAAAACTTACTGAAAAAGTGTTTAAAGTGCTTTACTGAGCTGAAATTTAAACTTTAAACTGATTTTAAAACAAATAAAAACGATAATACCATTTACTACCCAGATCAAGAGTTTATAATGCAGCCTATTTATTTATTTTTTCATTTTTAAGTATCACAATATTATGGTTAATGCTGTAACGAGACGGTAGGCATATTATTGACATAGGCTCCATAACATGACATGGCTTACCTTGGGCATGAGCATGCTCGACCTCACTGTGTTCAATAATATATTCATCGGTCTTCCTTTCCGCAAGATACGACTGTACACAATGACGAATTCCTTTTTGGCGATATATGTGTCTCCGTCGATCAGAAATTCCATGTACGCACTGTTCACAATTTGCACAGATGTCTTTTGTTTTCAATGTATCTGCGATGACTCCTATAAATTGGGCCCGCGACATCATTGCTGTACGTCGGGTTAACGTTCAAGCCATTTTTCTTCATAAGAGTTATTTCGGACTTGAATTTAGTGAAGGGGAGTTCTTCTTTTGCAATATTGTAGGCAACGTAAAACTTAATTCTCATCTCGGCCTTGTCTGATGATCTGGCAGCGGGGAGAGGGGACACTTGAGCGGTGCATTTATCGCGGCATGTTATGTGTTTTATAGAAAATTCTGAAGTTTATAGTTTCGATTCTAAATGTATTAGAGCCAGTCACAGGGGAGGTTGATGGCTCCGTGTCAGAGCATTGGTTATGATTTTCACGATCAGGCCCTAACTTATCTTTCTTAATGAAAAATCTGTCAATCGTTCTTTTCATCTTCTCTCGTAATCCACGGCTACATCCACTGTTTACCTGATGGAGTCACCTCTCTCTGTCTGACTGCATCACGTGCATTTTCAAATGTACGTTCACACACATACAGGAATATCTGGACCACGGCCAATCAGAGGGGGGGTGGGACGGGATACACTCTTCACTATCTCTGATTGGTTTAGACCACGATATGGGCCTAATGTGTGTCTGTTGTTGAACAACAGGGAGACTCACGGAGTTTCGTTTTTTTTCCCCTCGAACGACGGGTCGCACCGGTGCAATCTTTGATTTTTTTTAGTCGCACCATTGAGAAATTAGGTCGCATATGCGACCAAATTGGTCGCACTCTAGAGCCCTGCTTGAAATCTGCATGTTGTACGTTATTGTGCTGACTTTAGGGGAAAACTAATAGAAATGTATGGGAGTTGAACTCTCAAACCAGTTTGTATCAAGTCAAATTTCCCCCTTCACTCAATGTGCGGCTCATAGACAGCTTTTGTCAGCTTTTTCTCTCCTGTTAAATTTAAATTGGCAATTTCAGCTTTAAAAAGAATAGAAAATTGCAGAAATTACCAGTTGAACCGATTCCCCAATAAGCTGCATGATTACATGTATATTTGACCCTTCTACCACAAAGCTTTGTGTCAAAAAGGTCCTAAAGTTTGCTTTAATAATAAAAATTACACCAGTCACCCCATACAATAGCAAAGTAAGTGCTGTCCATAAGCTGCATGTTTGATTTGGGAAATATTTAAAAGT
Organism: Danionella cerebrum; assembly: GCA_007224835.1. NCBI lineage: Eukaryota > Metazoa > Chordata > Actinopteri > Cypriniformes > Danionidae > Danionella > Danionella cerebrum. The sequence continues at coordinate 129,132 of SRMA01024769.1, read as the reverse complement.
TACTTTTTCTCTGCCCCAGCATCCAGGAGGTGAAGAGGTTCTTCTGGAGCAAGCTGGAGCAGATGCAACTGAAAGTTTCGAAGATGTGGGTCATTCCATGGACGCTAGAGAAATGCTCCTGCAGTATTACATCGGGGAACTCCACATGGTAATCATTTAATTTTGTGTAAAACACTAAAACACTTTTGTTTTTAAACCGCAGCACTTCTACAAAGGGTTTCGAGTCTCAAATGTCTGTGCTTTGAAAATAAAGAGCTCAAAGATTTTTTGACTGAAATTACAGTGAAAAACATGGCAAGAAATAAAAGAGTAGTTTGTTTGCAAAGTATATATTATGTGCAATACCAATAATTACTGCAGATTTGTATATGCTTAAAAATGTGCTCTTTTGACTCTTTTTGATTAAAGTTTTGCAAGCAGAATGTAGCACCATTGATTATGGAATGAACTTTCCTTTACTTTTGTCCAACAAAATCTTCTAATCCACAGAGGAAAGAAGCATAAGTTATAACCCGTATAATGATTTTTTTAAGATTTACGAATTCTTAAACGCAACATCCTGTTAATCAATGATTGGTCAGTTGTTGAGTTCAGTGATTGGCCAAAAAGAAGAATCAGTACATGCTTCACTTCAGTGTTTGAAACAAAAACCACATAGCTCCGTAATAGCCAGCCAACGATCTTTTAAATTGAACCTTTTGTTTGAGCATTTTTACCTAAGCACATGTACAGCCTCTATTGTTCAATGTTGTGTGCGTTCATCATTTTTGATGTCACTATGATGTCACCAATAGGAACGAGAATGATTTAGCAGAGTGATGACTTTAGAGCTGTTGCTAGAAGTTGGTGGAAACACAAAAGTGAACTGTGGATTACTAAAATCATTTGGAAAAGCACACTGGATGAAAACTACTTTTCAAAGATCTACAGCACTCATTTTAAATATCTACCACCTGTTTTATTGATTATTTACAAGTGTTTTCAACTTTTAACTGCATCTAAATTTTTTTTCTCTCTGTTTTTAGGATGACAGAAAGAAAGAATCAAAAAAGGTAATGAATAGTTTTAAAGAGGTTATGGTCTAACAAGGGCTTGTATATTTAAGAACTGGTGCAACATTAAAAGCATCTGCAATGTTTCTGAAGTAAAAGGGTTTTTTTTTTATTTTGCATTTTGTTTAAATGCTGTATTTGGCACCAGCTCTGGAAAAACACTTATGTCTTTTGATATTCTCTAGCTTAAATATCAAAGCAAAAGACAAATCTCTTGAGAAGCTTGAGGCCTCTTTTCTCAGACTGACCGTGAGGGTTAACCCAGAGGAAAACATGTTCCAAACAGAACATTTAATTCAAAACCTTGTTTTTGGTGTTGCAATAAGCATTTAGATTAACGTCCATGAACAATAAAAATCAAGAAAGTTAAGATCATGACCTCTTAAAAGTCTCTGAATCGGTGTGATTGATCCAATATTTTTGAATAGAAAAGTTGCATTACTTTGTTGACTGTGATTTTGTCTTCTTTCTGCTTTAGGAGGTGTACATTACAACCTCCAAGGACGCAAAGTAAGAAATCTGTTTCTGATTCTTGGTTACTTACCCTCAAATTGGTACATGCAACTGAATTATTAGTAACACAATTGTAATGTATTGATTAATAGTGTCTATTTCTCTCTCTTTACTGATGTGTTAAAGCTCCAGAAAGACAGGTTTCCAGTGCAGTGTAGACAATATTTGTCATTTGCTTCACACCTAATTTATCAATTTGCTATAGAGGTGCAGTGATGTGAGGGAGATAAACAAACGAATTAGACTTTTCTAAAGGGAAACCTTTCTTGTTTATTTTGGAATATTTAACTTGGTAATCACAATCCACCTTTGTTTGTCTCAGGTCTTGGAGCACCTGGCTAATTCCTGCTGTCGCTGCAGTAATCGTGGGCATCATGTACCGGTATTACATGTTGGAGCACAAATCATCCTGAAAATGTGTTGCCGCTTTTTTTCTCTCGTCTGGTGGCCTTGATCTGTGTGAGTTAGTGGATAAGATCACTCTTTTGTCATTTGGTTACTCCTTTGCTCACTTTTCAGGAATGATCTGTAGCCTGCTGGCTCATTAAGACTCGTTCTCTCTACCATTCTCTGTCCAACTTGCTGGATGTAAATTACTAGTCCTGTAAAATGAAACCTCTGTCATCATTCACACTCTTCAGACTGGCTTGGGTGTCTTTCTATGTTTTTAGTCAAAACTGTCCTCAAAATATTGCTCTCACATGCTTATAAAATTATTTTTAAGGTGCTAGCAGATTTCAGTAAATGTTTGTTCATTGTTTGATGGCTAAATATCTACTGTCAAATATTGGTAAATATCTTCGGAACTTCAGTGAAACAGATCAGTTGAGGATTTTGAAATCAGCTGTGGATTTAAAATGGTACAGTTTTACAAATTCTATAGCAGCTGTAATATGCCATTTTTATTATAGCCAACCAACTGTGAGGGACTGAAAAAAACAACAACAAGCAAGAATTCCTGATCTTACTAAAGGTTACTTTGATGAATAAGCCTCATATTCACCACTCAATACCTGGAGTTATGGGAGGTCTACATTTTTTTTTCTCTGGTAGATGGCTCTCTTTTCCCATAGTGGAAAGATTTGAGTCTGAGTGTGTACAGGTGTATTTTGGAAAAGTCGTGAGATAACAGAGGTGGATTAATACAAGTAATGAGTGGAAGGCTTATGTTGGTAAAGACCAACTCGATGAGAGACAGAATTCCTGATGAGCAAATACTTATTTTCTGGATTTCCTCTCAATGCAGTTCTCTCAAAGTTGGTGTGTAGCTACAATAAAAATACACATCTGTAAATACAGATTTGTTGGTGGATAAACACTGACCATTTATCAATTTCTAATTTGTTTCACTGTGCTTAGATTGGTTTAAATTAACTTACATTTGGAATAAATAAAATCCACTGTCGATCCCATTTGAAAATTGTTGAATGACACTAGGTCTTTAGTTATGTTCTTTTATTTTCCATGTGTTTTCATTTAAGGGTGACCTATTCCTTATAGTTTAACACATTTTTTTTCCAAGTGGCCACTTTTAAATAAATGTATAGTGAGGGGTAGCACAGTGCTTTAACGTTGTATGTAACGTTTGCTTCTTGTGAAGATTCCCATAGTGTGCTACCTCAATTGTTTCATCTCCCTAAACCCAGTTTCAATGCTGGTGAGAACATCTGATGTGGGGAAATCGTTGATACTTGAACCATTGTACAGCTTGCACTGCACCTTTTTAACACTCTTATGCAGACGCTGTTAATGAATTCTTTTTAGCGTTAGCACAATAGCATGTGTTTTAGCTTAAGAGCTTAACAATAAGTGCAAGTGTTGCCTTCAAGGGTAGATTTGGTAACCAAATAGTTTCATTTTGATTGGATGGTATTGTGCTGCTTTAATGCAACCAATGTATTTTATTAAACAGTTTGTTCATGTATAGACATAATTATGCTTTTAAACATTCATATGTTCTACATGCTCCTGCATTTTTTTTTATATTGAACGATGCAATTATTTTCAACCCTCTTGCGAAGTTTGACTTCGGAGTGTCATGTTTGCCTTTAAAATTATTTTACATTCCTGCCTCAAAATGTTTGCATTACTTTCCTGCCATGCATTCAAGTTCATTGGCAGCTTAGTCACCTCGATACATGATATTTGTAATGTGCTATTTTTACACTGTTACTAAAATATGTTTCTCATTTTCATGTTGAAACATGGTTGTTATAATGTGGTATAGTGATTTTGCGTTATGAATAAGCATATATCATGGATTTTATTATTTGTAATTTTAGTTATTTTATTAAAATGCTTTTATTAAATGTTTATCCAGGGTAGTCATCTTAGCTGTGGCTACATCCTACCCTTTTCCCCATTTTTGGGGTTGAAATGTGCTGCCAAGAAGAAAATGGCTTTCATCAAGTCTTAATCTGACTGAATGCAGCACCCACTACATAGTATGGGTGAGAGCACCAGCTTCCCCTACTGCCTACCTGTCAGCTATTGTTATTCATGCACTGTTTGTTCATCGCTGTGTGTATGGAGTTTGATGGGTGAAATTCCAAGTCTGGCTCGCACCATAGCTGGCTCACTTTACCAGGTAGTGTGTTTTACAACAAAACGTGTTCGTTGGTGTGATGTTTTATTTTACCAGATTTCTCACTCTGCTTTGTTGCCTCTGTCTCTGTTGAACCCTCACTAAAGACACAGTTCTTCATCAACTTTGTTTTGTTTGGTTATAATGAATAACGATATACGTATTTCACTTTAACATGTGATATGAGATCACTTTGTTGCGCAAAATCACCCAACCATGTTATGACTTATAAACTAGTTATTACGCGAGAGATCTTGTAATGCTGTAAAAATATCACATTGAAATGTGCTGCTGATGTGTTTTCTCATTGTTCTGCTGCTGTCCAGATGTTTGCAGTGCACCAAAAGACGTTGACACCAATGTCTCATGTTTCTTGCATTGCAAAATCATGTTATGTGTGTTAAAGTAAAAGAAGACTCAAGTCAGAAATTAAGTATCATTGTTTGTCTAAAAATGGCTGTATAGAACCTACTATTTAATAAACAGCAGTTTTCTTTTTATGCAACTGTTCTGTTGCTCTGAACATTACTGATGTATGGAATTGATGTCCGCTCCTCAATAAATCAGTTCATGCAGATATTTCTTTTTTTGTTTCATTGTATATGGAAAGATATTGCTTACTACTGCTATACATGCTGATATCTGAAGATTAAAATAAATGAACATTTACATGAATCTGGTCATGCATGACTTTCCTCGCAGCTGAATTTACAAACACACATTTAATGTGATCACTGGATTTGTTTTGAATCATATCGCACCAAATGCTCTCTCGTTGTACAAATCTATTCCCCTTACTATTTCTTTAGTTACATTCTCCCATTAGCCTCAATTGCTTGGAAATTTTGTATTGTGTTTCATCTTTATTTATCCTCAAATCCCCTACCTCTCAGTGTCTGCTTGAGCTTATTATTAGATTATTTCTGCATTTTCACCCAACAGAATCTTTGTCTATGTTTCAGGAAAAGTCAATAATGAATATATATCCTAAAGCTTTTTGACAAATAAGCAATTGAAAACATTATTTTCAGCACACCATTTAAATAATAAAGAGCTAATAAATTATACTGACTATTTTAGATAAGCTCTCATCATTGAAGGTAGAGGAGTACAGTGATATCACAGAGAACATATATTATTCAAGGAATTAATAATTTCTTTTAAAGAATATAAGAAGATGTCTCTGAGCCGAACTGGAGGAAAGTGTTGAGTATTTCCGACTCCGAGTGGTTACCACGAGTCGACGCATGTAGGGAGCAGATCAGAATCGTTGAACATTGAATCGGTTCATTTGAACAGTTGTGAAGAACCGGTTAATTTTTTAAAAGACCGCGTGTATTTATAAATGCAAATCAACCAATCTCACTGCTTAGGTAATTACGACTGAACTGTTCAAGCAACCAATTTAACAGCGAAAACCTGCCACTGAACAGCGACTCCTTCTGAGAGTCAATGACGTCACAAAGCGGAGAATCCTGGGATAGTAATGGCGGCTTACTATACACACTGTTGACGTTATTGCTACGATATTTTAAAATTGTCACCGTCAATAACTTTTTACACATTGTGTAGAGCGATAAATAAGGCGGACGGACCTTTTAAGGACGTACATTTCGGACTTCCGTGAATATTGCTCTGAACGTAAGACATTTAATATAATTTCTTACTATTAAGTTACCATTATTCGTTTGGGGTTTGCTTATCGAGTAAGTTAACGTATTAGTAACTTACTTGATATAACATTAAAGCTGGGACCAAGTAATTTATTAATGTCGTTAATAATATGACTCACATAACGTTGAATATTGTTATTGCTTTATACATACCGTTTCCAGTTTCTTTCAAACGTGATCTTAAATTTTTGGTATCTTCAAAATAAATACTTTACTAAGGTAACCCATAAAGTTAAAGAATGTGATGTAGTCAAATGACTGGTAAATACAATATTCTTGTATGTTCTTTAAAACAATATTGTCAAAATTCTGTGTCAAGTCCAAACAACATTGTTATTTTAGAAACGTTTTTCAGGTTCCACAACAGTGAAACGAAAGTAAAACATCGTATTTTACTCCATTTTATTAATTCCTTTTTTAAACGAATAAATTAGTTTAAAACTATTTAGAATTTAGAATAATGGGCTTAAAGTCTATATCCAGTTGAATACATTACAGTCTTGAACCTCTTTCCAGAAAAATCTGAAATCCAGGGATCAGCAGAGATGGATGATGATGATGATTTCTCCCTCCATCGACTGGAAGGCAGTGACCCCAGTATTCAGGTCGGGGGGTTGATGGTAAAGAAAAAGAGTGCTTCTACAGAGCAGCATGTCTTCAGAGCACCTACCCCTCGCACCTCACTCCTGGGCCTCGATCTACTGGCTGCTCAAAAACGAAAGGAGCGTGAGGGAAATGAAAAGCTGGATGAACAGCCCAAAAAATCTAGGGTATCATCCTACAAGGACTGGGAGGAAAGCAAAAGTGATTCTGGCTCTGATGATGATGATGAAGAGAGAGGAGAGAGCAGGAATGGAAAGAAGGAAAGGTTGGTTGACTTTTTATTTATTTTTTATTTATTTATTTTTTGGTAAAAACAAATTGCAATGTCTTCATTAAATTATGGGCACAATTACTGCACATACTATGACCTGCCTAGATGTATTTGAGACCTGCCTAGAAGCCTGGTAATGATGCCAACAATAGCTATCATCACCAAATACTTTCATACCGCTGTTTTGAATGTACTACAGGGTCCGTTTTCCTTGGCTCAAGATACTAGCTGGATTTTACACTTGGCCTCATTGAGGCAAAAGAGGTTTGATGGGGTGCACTCAATCTCACTATATGTCTTGGATGCGCTTCCTTCTCCTCGCAAATCCTTTTAAAATGGAGATTGGGAATTTGTAGAAGATACACTTTTGTCAAAATGTACTGTAATTCTTTTTGTTAGTATATTTATATAAGTTTTACTTCATGGTCAAATGCTACGTTAATTTAGTTAATAAACAAAAATTATGCTGACATTCCTCTACAGGAAGTATCGTGTCACTGGCTCAGAGACTCCTTCAAATCCTGGAGGAGTCAGTGAGGAATTCAAGAAGAAGCACGAACAGAGGGAGAAAGACAGACGTGAACATGGGGTTTATGCTTCCTCCAAAGAAGACAAGACCAGAGACAGAAATAAATCCAGGGACCGAGATCATGATCGACACAGAGACAGAAGAAAAGACAGAGGTGACTCCCCAGATAAACTTCAGTTTTGTTGCATTTTAAACAGCAGCAAATGGAAAACTAGCAAGGAATCTCTGGTTATTTTTGAATGTGTTCACTTTTCCAGGAGATCGCGAAAGCAGCCGTAGCCATGGATCTGAGGGCAGTGTAAGGAGTGAGCGTTCCTCGAGAGACCCTGGTTCTGAGCGATTGAGCCGTGGGACACGCAGAGAAGAACCTGAAACCCCTCGGAACAAACCCAAAGGTCAGTCTTTTAGCAAGTGTGAATTTCATTACTGCTTGTCTAAGCTTTGGTTTATTTATGCAGTGCCGCTCCCTACCTGAAAATGGTGTTTGCGGTCCAATGCAATATCGCACTACATTTTTGTAATCCTTATGGGGTTTGTCAAACAGCTCCCTGTGATCAGCCACAGACAGTTTAAACTGCTTGACATCCATGATTTCATCTAGGTGTTCTTTGATTTCTTCTGTGTCATTTTCTTCTTTCCTGTTTCCGGTACAAGTCGCTAAGAAATGTTGGATGAGTGCCACCAAGCAGCTTTTTTACGTTCTACTCACGTTATCAAAAGAGCCAGCTTTGATTCATCATCCAGTATAGCATAGCTTCTTCGTGGCACCACTCTTTCATTCTCTACAAAGACAAACAAAACCCCTGTCTAAACCCAATACAAGGGGTTTGTTTGTGACTGCCACAATATCCTCGATGGAACTATTCAACTTCTTCCTTGTTTACAAACACCCAAGTGTAATGGTTTATGCAGCAAGGATTATTCACTGTGCTTAACATTCATTCATTCATTCTCCGACCCGGTTAATCCCTTTTTGGGGTCACGGGGGCCTGACGGTGCCTATCTCCAGCGAACATTGGAGGAGAGGCGGGGGTACACCCTGCACAGGTGCCAGTCCATCGCAGGGCAACATTCACGCACACATTCACACCTAAGGGGAATTTAGATTATTCAATTAATGTTTTTGGGATTGTGGGGGAAACCGAAGTACCCAGAGGAAACCCACAAAAGCACAGGGAGAACATGCAAACTCCTTCCCGGCGAGCCTTGAACCGACAACTGAAAGGCCACAGTGCTGCCCACTGAGCCACCTTGCCACCGGCTCATGACATGACTACATATATTAACACATTTAATGCAACAATATGCAAGTCCCTCTTAGTAACATTCTCATCAACACTGGTTGTTGAGCAAATAACAGTTTGGAAGCTCGAGATTGGCTGGTGTTACTTTGGGTTTAGAATCATCTTACAATTATTGGATTGCAAAACTCTTTACAGCCTTTTAGATGCATTGTCTTGTGGTCAAGTTTTTTTTTTTCTAATTCAGTTAGAAAAGCTGATCTGATCATTTGGACATGGCCTGAACCGGAGTGTATTGTGGATGCACCTGTTGACAAAATGGAGTCCACTGGAGAAAAAAAAGGAAAATGAGTGTTGAAGTCTCGTGTGAATGTAACATCATGGTGTTCATCGCTTTCTGGGGTAATATTCTTTTTGAGCATGTTTAATTTTGTCTTCATAGACTTGCCCACCCCATCTCGCTCTAGTTGGGATGAGGATGACAGTGGAATTGGCAGCTCGCGCCACTCTCACTGGGAGAGCCCATCTCCTGCACCCTCGCATCGGGAGAATGACCGCTCAGAGCGTAGCCAACGTTCAGTTCGAGATTCTGTCAGGAGAGACAGGTGTGAACTTTCCTTCAAAACGTTAGTAGCTAAGGGACCACTCAAAGTTCCATTTTATTTTTGGAAAAATTTATTTTGTGAGAAGTAATGACCAATTCCTTTCAATATTATTATTGTAAGATGTTTTGAAGAATTGTTAGGGATTCATGGAAACAATTGGCACGTAACTCAATTGGAACGGTTTGCAGCCGCTGTGGTTTTCTAAGCAAACACAGCATGGTTGTAAAGAAGTAAGCCACTGTGAGGCATTATCATTTGATAACTAAAGTTACATGAACTGCATTCTTTTGATGAGAAGATAATGACAGGTACTCTACCGTAATGATACAATGTTCCAAAGACTCTGCAAAGGCATTGGTAAAGCAATCCTTGAATAAAAGCTAATTATCAGTAAGGTTTAGATGTTTGCTATGTTCTCAGCTTCTGTAATCTCATGCATGCTAACAAACATTCTGAGCTGAAATTACCCCAAAAGATTCCATGTGGGTTTCCTATTGGTCAAGATGATTTTACTGTAGAGCATTTTCTACTGAAAGAAGATAATAAGTAATGTCTGAGAGCTTTATAAGTCAGATCCAGTGCTTTTTGAGTGATTGACCAGTTTGAATGATATATTGTTACTTTTTTAAGAATTCATGTAGCCTTTTTGCTTCTTGCAAAACACAATAATGCTTTACTTTTTTATTTGGGGCAATCAGTTTGTGGGAATTGGATGAATGAGGCGTTAAATGCTTGACGAAGATGAGGAGATGTACTTGAGAAATACTATTAAATGGTATGCATCACTTGTGTTCTCAGGTCGAGTAAACCTCAGTATCTAGCAGATACCCCTTTACCAACCCCTTCATATAAATACAACGAGTGGGCCAATGACAGGAAGCATTCAGGCTCCACTCCACGCCTGTCTCGTGGAAAAGGTAAAGATTACTGAGAGTTAATTTTTTCTTCCATTATTTGACTCTTGGGATGATGATATGACACTAATATGTTGCTGCCCTAGGTAGTAATCGCATTAAGAAATCTAGAATAGCTGAAAAATATTGTGTTAACAAAAGAATGCTTTTATTTAAAATGCTTCATGGTTTGTAATCATTTTGCAGCAGATAAAAGAGAGGAGCGTGAGGATGGAATTTTGTTTGATAATGAAGAAGAGAAGGAACAATGGGAGGAAGATCAGAAGGTGAGTGCTTACATAACCCATTTGCAGTGAGGAATAGAAGTTTTTGACCCCCTGCTGATTTTGAACCCACTGAAACTGTCTGAAAAATAAAAAAGCACCAGTTCATAAATTAAATTTGTGACTAATCAACAGCGTAAGAGAGAATAATAACAAAGACATCCCGAAAATGTATTTGTTATGAATTGATTATGAACTATGTAAGTTATGAACTGATTTGCACCTTTATGAGTGACATAAGTATTTGAACCCCTATCAATCGGCAGAACTCACGCCAAGCAGCTTCATTGCAGCAGTTTGTTAACTTTTACACAGATGATCCATCAATTTAGACCTCCATACAAAATCGAACCTTGTGGAAAACCAGGGGAACCAGCCTAGGAATAAAGTGGGAGGGTCTTGTCGGTTACCCTGATTCAGTTGTTAACACAATATTACATTAAGGCCAGAAATCTCACCTTACCTAAAAAGTTCCCCTTCGCAAGAAAGCACATGTACAGGCCTATATTAAGTCTGCAAAAGAACATCTGAAAGATTCAGAGGAGATCTGGTTGGAATGCTGCCTATTTTCTGTTTACACCCCACAGGTGGAATGTACTGCCAGAGGGCTTTAAGTCTGTATCGGAGCTATGTATGTTTATATTTAATTAAAAATGTATCTTGCAACCTAGCCTTGGTTAAGTGTAGGGGTCTTAAATGCATATTGTTAAATAGACCTAACATGGGAAACCGTGGGGGAACTGGGTGTTTGAACAAACTGTTGTTTGTTTTGTAGTCAGTTTTTTTCCTTACTGTATAAACAAACCAACCATTAAATGTATGACTGGTTTCTTTTGTTTCTCTGGAAAATGTTCAAAACCAACAGAAAGTCAAACACTTCTTCCCACGCTTTGTCCAGTAAGTGTCCAACTGTAATTGGACAATTAGTATTTCTGGCCAGTAATTTTTAGATTTTAATGCATAGACTAGAAACTAGGCAACTAGTGTGTGAATAATGTGACGGGTCACTATAAAAACATTTTCAGCGGAGATAACAATCAAGAAGGTGTTGTATTTTATTCCAACCACTGTGATTTGATTTACATGCAGCAAGCTGATCGAGACTGGTACATGATGGACGAAGGTTTCGATGAGTTCCACAATTCCCTGACGTCCAGCTCAGAGGAGTATGTGAAGAAGAGAGAGCAGGTCCTGCAGAAACAGACCCAGAAACGCATCTCAGCACAGAAACGACAGATTAATGAGGTATTGCTCTTCAGCATTAACCTATTAAGTAACGACAGGCACTTCTTTTTATACAATGTTTTGAAATGTTCCACTTGTTTTTGCAATAAAAATTAGGGTTGCTGTTCACAAGTATAAATGAGATAAAACAAAGACAACTACCAAAACTTTCACATAATTTCTAATATAGTCTTATGCAAAGGTTTTAGCCACTTTTGTAAAAAAAAAAATGCTTTAAACAAAAAATACTTGCAAAAACTGAATTGCAGATCTTTTATGTTTTATCAGTGAATGAAGTGCAGTTATGCTCTGTTTGTTTTTAAAGTGGAACACTTTAAAATTGCTCTTACATATCTCTGTCCAGGATAATGAACGCTGGGAGACTAACCGAATGCTCACCAGTGGAGTTGTTCAGCGCTTGGAGGTCGACGAAGACTTTGAGGAAGACAACGCTGCGAGAGTTCACTTGCTGGTACATAACCTTGTACCACCCTTCCTTGATGGCAGGATCGTCTTCACTAAGCAGGTACGGACTGTCCTTTCATGACTAGTGGTAACGAAAGTCATGCTTCTGATACTTTGTGCCTTTTGTCACAGATTGGATAATTTCTCAGCTCAGTAAAAATGGACATTAGAAGCGTGCTCCAGCAAGGAACGTTTGATTCCAACAAAAATGACTTAGATGACCTAGTTTTAACAAAAATTATTTTCAAAATCAATATTTTATTGAAAAGAGATGGTAACGTACATTTTCAATTACTAAGGTTCTTTGGGGGCAACAACTCTTAGTCTCTTATACATTTTTTACATGGTTGGGGCTTTAACAATACAGAAAAGGGTGAAAGAAAGCAATAAAAAGAGAGAATTTCCAACAGTACATATTGGTGAGAGGATAAAATCATATGTGATATGAAAATTATTGGAGCATCATTGGCCAAAAAATTTATTTAATACCATCAGTCCCCTAGGGGGCAGAAGAGTTATATATTGACTCTAATTGATGGAGAGAGATAATTTTCTGATCTTTCTCATTTAAAATATGAGTAAAGGATTATTGTCTCCTAGTAAATATTACATAAAACAAGGAGACGAGGTACAGAACTTACTAGTATCACAATCACTCCAAGCTAGACGATATCTCCCAGTAGCTCCACAACACGTGTTTTTGTACGACATTTTTATTGTGATATATAACGTTAGATTGTCACACCCCTAGTTTTGCCACAATGTGGCCACGACCATTGTGAGGACATGTAACAATTACCTGTGACCAGCACTGATTTGTATTGATCTAGAAAAGGGATCATCATTTGTTCCCCATTTGAAAATGATTGTGTTGACTGAAGTAAGGCTGTATACCATATCCATGCACCCTTTACAGTCATTGCTTATTGCTATTAGGGGTTTAAGCTTTTGGGGCATTTGTGCAAATGAAAAAGTATGACATTCTTGGCGTCAATCTCCTTCCCTCAGTAAGATCTTTGCAGACAGTACAACAATGACCCCAAACACACAAAAGTGGCGTTTCAAGGTCGCAGAGTGAGGGACCTGAACCCAATAGAAAATCTGAAGAAGTATCTGAAACGTTATTTTGCCAAGCAAAAGAAGACCAGTATGGAGGGATACAATTCCTGTGGCTTGATATTTTTATTTTATTATTATTTTTTAAATCAAATGCTTATTTCAAGCAGTAAATTAAATAAATAAAAACGTGGAATTGTGGAATTCACTTATGTCTGAGATCATTGTTGTGATTGGTTTATTCCTTCAGCCTGAACCGGTCATCCCTGTGAAAGATGCAACCTCAGATATGGCCATCATCTCTCGGAAGGGCAGTCAGCTGGTCCGACGCCATAGAGAGCAGAAAGAGAGAAAAAAGGTCCGTATCTGAATTATTTTCTATTTATCTAGTCCAGCAAGAATGATGATAGTTCTAATTTTGTCTATGTGTTTCATCCGACAGGCACAACACAAACACTGGGAGTTGGCTGGCACCAAACTGGGTGACATCATGGGAATCAAGAAAACAGAGGAGGAGTCAGATGGGAAAACTGTTGGTGAAGATGGTAAAGTGGATTACAGGTAGATATTAGGCTAAATCTCAGCGGTGCATGCACACTATAAGAAATGCAGTGCAGCTTTCACGAATACCGTGCTTGGAGAAGTAAGGTATAACCATAATCATAGTTTAGTTATATTATTTGAACTACACATGTTCTACTTGTTATTGAAACTATTTATCATACCCATTATAATAGACTCTGGAAGCAAGGTTTAAGGTGGTACAGATAGTTGACTAAACATAAACTATGGTTAGTTTTTTGTAAGTGTGGAGATTATTGATTTGTTTTAGCTACTGTTCAACTGATTTACTGAAATTATTTTTGTATTATTATTTTTATAAACATCCAGTTTTTTTTGTACTTTTCAGAGCGGAGCAGAAGTTTGCCGATCACATGAAGGAGAAAAGTGAAGCCAGCAGTGAGTTTGCCAAGAAAAAGACTTTGTTAGAGCAGAGACAGTATCTGCCCATCTTCGCTGTTCGCCAGCAGCTCCTCAACATCATCAGGTAGCTCCAATCACAGTCTCCCTTTGGTTCAATCGCTGCTATCCATAAAGACAACCCGAACTCACCCTCATGTGCTTGTAAATCTGCTTTTGTTTAAAAAATATTTCTGTATAATGTTGTGTCTATTAGTACCAAGTGAATTTCTGTAGTTTCTCTGTAGTGCAAAACAGGGCAATATAATTTCATTGTATGGCTGGGATTACATGAAGAGACTACATCCACAGACGATCTCTGGTTTGTTCTTCAAGATGGGTGGAACAATCTTCCAGCTGAGTTCATCTAAAAACTGAAGAATAGCTACAAAGGAAGTTCAGACTAAATATTGATTTCATTTACATTTATAAATATAAGGTATTTTTAACCTGCTATGATATTTTAAATTCTTATATTGTACATAGTGCATAGTTTGAAGGCTTGTTTTTTTTTTTGATGCCAGTGGATCAATGTTACCAGTTTAAGAAAACTGGAATGATGGACCACTATCTAGCAGGTTCAAATGAAGCCTAAATGCAGGAGTTCTCAGTTTTTATGGTTATTTCATAATGAATAGACTTGTGTGATTGAACCACTGATAAATATGGCAGACCACCTGCTGAATTGTGGGTTCTGTGTATGCTTTCTGATAGGGACAACAATATTGTGATTGTGGTGGGAGAAACAGGCAGCGGGAAGACGACTCAGCTGACGCAGTATCTTCATGAGGATGGGTACACTGGCTATGGCATGGTTGGTTGCACACAGCCCCGTAGAGTGGCAGCCATGAGTGTGGCCAAGAGAGTCAGTGAAGAGATGAACAGTAACCTTGGAGAGGAGGTTAGTCTTCACCTTTCTGTTTGATTGCTTCATGTACGTGGACACCATCCCTGCACTGGTGTGTTTAGCACAGCATTTGCATTTACTTTGGATAACATTTATACAGACAGAATCAAATTTGATCTTTGACTTTCCCTCTTTTCCAAAATACAGATACTCATTAACGCAACAACATTATCATAGCTGTTAAGTTGACAACATTGAGTGCATTATGCTTTTATTCAGTCTCTGTGATTGAGAGGCAGGGTTTACCGAAGTCCAGACTGGCAGCCAGCCAGTTGATTCTTTAAGGAGGTTTTAGGCAAAAGTGAGGATAAGCACTCTTGTCTCTTAAGCACTGAACTTTTATCTATTTTGAAAAATAGTTAAGAGGTCTTACAAATTTGCAACGAGATTCCTGATTTTCCAGCTTTTACAATCTCACTGTGTTCAGCAGCTACCGTCCAGTCAATTAAACTGGAACTGCACGTTTTTAAACCTTGTGATCTAACTGTATGAAACACAGACTGCAAAATATCGTGAGAATGTCTGTGAAAAAAAGAATATATTTATATATGACAATCTATAATTGTCAATCGGTTGATAACGTCTGTATTATGTGTTGCAGGTTGGCTATGCCATTCGTTTCGAAGACTGCACGTCAGAGAAGACAATGATCAAATACATGACGGATGGGATTCTTCTCAGGGAGTCTCTTCGGGAGTCCGATCTGGATCATTACAGCGCAGTCATTATGGATGAGGCTCATGAGCGCTCCCTGAACACCGATGTGCTCTTCGGCCTGCTCCGAGAGGTGATTTAGTTCTATGTCCTAAGGTTTTAATTTAGTGGTTGATTCGTGATTTGTGCTGATTTTCCGCTGGATTTTAGTATCAGCTCTGAGTGGGCTTGCTTTAGACACTTGTATCACTACGCTATGAAATTATAGTCAGCTTTGTTACATGATATCGAATGCGACAGAAGTTAAAATACCATGTGAAAACCAAAAGAAGCAAAGATGCACAATGCTCTGTGCAGCCAACTAGGGAGATGGGCAAACAGGTGGTATTTTTTTTTGCTGTGTAATGTTGTGGATTATAAAGCTCAAACTAAAGGTTCATTTTAAAAGATTGATGAAAGGAGCTTGATGAAGAGACACTAAGTTTTTTGCTGGCTTTTGTGAGAACCATATTTTTGTGTTGCACACTGTAATTATCCATGCAGTGATCGTTCTTTCTGGGGAGTCCGTTTGCTCAACAACTGACCAGTCAGCGATCAACAGATTGTTGTGTCACACTTTTCTATTCAATAAGAGAAAACCATCACCTTGACACAAACAAGGGTGTGTTTAATCCTTTTTCAGCTGGTGTTTTGTGTAGGATGTTCATGTTTTATTGATTGGTTATTGTGTAATACCCTTTGCCTGGTAAATTGATTGACATGGTTGGTCAAAGGCGATTCGGTTTGATTGGGTCTCAGAGGACAATGCAAAAATTGAAATACTGAATCATTGTGAATGGAAATCTGTCCAAGGAATTATGCTGTTTGCAGTGTATTTTTGTTTTTGTGGTTTTTTTTCTTTTACATTGTTTAATGACATTGTGTTATAACAGCTTTAGAGGTAAATACAAACCATCATCTAGTCCCTGCCTGTTACCACCAGGGGGCCCTCCCTTCCGGAGTCATGAGAAAACATGCAACTGGGCCTGATTGGGCCTACTAAAATACTAAATGGTGTGAATGAGATGGAGAGGGCCCCACCAGTAAGCCAGTTGGTCCATGCCGTTAAAAACGTTTTTTGTTTTGCTACTAGTTATGTAGGCACAAATAGATTTTCTGGTAATTTAAGTTTTTCCTGTGGCTCAGTCAGTAGAGCACTCTGCTAGCAACGCAAAGGTCATGGGTTCAAACCACTGGGACAAGAACTGATGAAATGTGTTCTTTCCCTGTAATGGAAATTGCTTTGGATAAAAGCGTCTTCTAAATGCACAAATGTAAATGTAACTTTATATTTAGATAAATACACACATACGTTGTAATTTGGAAAATGAAAGTCTGTTAAAGACTTGGTTGAGGTATATTGTTTAAGTTTAGTTAATGACTCTTCTTCATTTTTCTCCCATTTTTTTCTATTTAGGTGGTTTCGAGACGGTCTGATTTGAAGCTCATCGTCACATCTGCCACCATGGACTCTGATAAATTTGCCTCTTTCTTTGGCAATGTCCCTATCTTTCACATTCCCGGCAGAACATTCCCTGTGGACATCTTGTTCAGCAAGGTGAGGTGTTAATGGTGCTTCATCTGAATTGAAGTCTGGTTGATTTGCTTGAACTTAATTTGAGTTTGGTGTTATTCAGACTCCTCAGGAGGACTACGTGGAGGCGGCTGTGAAGCAGGCCTTGCAGATTCATCTCAGCGGCATGGTGGGGGACATTCTCATCTTCATGCCTGGTCAAGAGGACATTGAGGTGTGGATGTTTTTTCGTTAACATTTAATCATCTTTGAAAGTGTTGACACCATCAAAATGTAGATTCAAGGTTTAAAGGCTGAATTGTTGCATTTTATTTTCTGTAATAATGACATTTGAAATTATACCTGTGCTATTATATGTCAAAATAAGAAAGACAATTTTGACTTTGGAGATCTATTGGTTGATTTGTTTGTCGTGTCATGAGTTATTTTACCAATGAAATGTTGTCTTTGTCTCAGGTGACTTCCGATCAGATAGTAGAGCGACTAGCAGATCTGGAGAACGCACCACAATTGGCAGTGCTTCCCATCTATTCTCAGTTGCCCTCAGATCTGCAGGCTAAGATCTTCCAGAAGGTAATCAGCTGCTGTTGCTCTTATTCTAGTCAGAGGATTCAGAGCTCTGCGGACTCACCGTTTGTGTATCGACAGGCTCCTGATGGAGTGAGGAAATGCATTGTTGCCACAAACATTGCTGAGACTTCTTTGACTGTGGATGGCATCATGTTTGTGGTGGATTCTGGTTACTGCAAACTGAAGGTAAGTGCTCTCCGCTTTGTAAGTCAAAAATAAAAGCTATCCATACCAGATTAAGGGTTCTATTTGTGTTCTATTCTGTTAAGACTGGGTTCAGTCTTAACAGAACGTAAGGTCAGTTACGCCTAACTCTTAGCACCTTTAAAACCGAGGACTAGAGGAAGGGCTGAAAATATACATCTATGAATGCCCACAACAAAGTGTATGTTTCTAAAGGATCAGCAGATGTGTTACTCCTAGTAGTTTTTTAGAAAATAATCAAATGACAAATGACAATTTAACATGCTGTACATGAGTCTTGTGCAATGTTAATGTTATACAGTACTAACCCGTCATGTTTTTTCTTAGTTTTTTTTTTCTTCTAGTAGTTTAAAATTTGTATGAAATGCTTTACTTACGTTTGTGGTTCTCTGGCACTTTGTCTTGGCCTCTCCATTGAAATAAGCATAAACCAATTAGAAAAAAAAAAATCTCAACCCGTTGACAAAAATAGACAGATTTTAATTTTTATTAAAAAAAATTGATTTCTTTTTCACTCCAGACGGGTTAATTTAGGCTTGTGTCAGGATCAGTTTTGTGAATTTATGTATTTTTCCCAATTAGGTCTTCAACCCTCGGATTGGTATGGATGCACTGCAGGTTTACCCCATCAGTCAAGCCAATGCGAATCAGCGGGCAGGTAGAGCAGGTAGAACTGGACCAGGACAGTGTTACAGGTATTGTTTCAATTCAATACACATCTAATGGAGATACAAAAAAAAAAGATTAATGATTAAGAAAGTCTTTTCTTGGTCTCATCGCAGTTGTCTTAAGAGTTATGCGTCTTCTTTCTGCCAAAATCTCTGATATTTGGAGGTTGTGTGTTTAGATTAAAACACTGTTGAGACTTGGAGACCACTTAGACCAGAGGTCACCAACACTGTGACTGTGGGCACCTGGTCATCCGTAAGGACCACATGAGTCGCCCGCTACCTGTACTAAAAGTAACTCAAATAGTGCCACTACTTTCAGTGAGCTGAATCTAATTTAATTTGATTGCTATTCTTATTTAAATGACGCTTGCACGTAAGCTTTTTGTGAGAATATATAAATAATTTATGTGAATGTAATGAATGTATACATGAACCCATGAAAAGATGCAGCGAATGCGAGAAAAAGTTTTTTACCTCTGTGGAAGGAGCATGTATTTGTCTCATTTGCGCGGCGGCCAAGCGGCACAATGTGGAGAGACATTTCACGACGTGCCCCGCACGATACCAACTATCCACAGAGTAGCGCAGTGCAGAAAAAGCCTGAGAGTTACGAGAGATGCGTGACATGCACATCTGCAAGAGTCACTCAGAGTACAACATACTGGTAAACCGCACGCAATGCCAGGCTTCCCAGTAACTGAAAGAAACAGATACCAGATTTGGTGTCCAGTTCTTGTTTAGATCGATGTGTTTGTAAAATGTAAATGTTAAAACAAATTATTTTTTTTTCAATCTTAGCTCACTTTTTGTGTTTATATGATTTAATATTCGTACAGCGGATATTGTGATTTCTTTGGACTGTTTTTGGAAGTGATCATTTTGAAGTGTTCTGGACATTTATATACTTTTTTTTTTTTTAAAACACTTGAACTAAGAAAAAAGTGTTGCATATAAATATTTCTCACTACCTGTTAAATCATGGTTGATATTCATTGTGAGAAATGATCAACATGATCAGTGTCAGTGCAGAGATAAATATCCTTAATTATTAATAAATTCAAAAGAGGGTATCGAAGTGGCAGCGCTTTGCATTAATTTGTACCCACCCGAGAAGTAGCTCTCGGTTTCAAAAAGGTTGGTAACCCCTGGTCACGTCAAGACCAGCCAACGATTATATTTGTCCCACTAAATCACTTATTATTATCACTAGAGGCATAGAGCACTAGAGCACTGTTTGTCTGGCAAGGGACATCGCTGCGTCTGCATTCTGTGATGAGAATAAATGGGCAGCTTGAGATCACTACAAGCGAGATTTAAACTAACGCATCTACAGCATGAAAGTGTTAACGTTGCATGAATCACTTTTTTTCCTAAATGACTAAATTGACGAGATTATAAAGGGTACATGAAAAGATGATTTTGAACAGAAATGTGGATCTCCCTTTCATGAGCTCAATCAAGTATTACTGGTGAGATTTTGTTCTTCAATATTGCTCTACACAAAAACAACAAACCAGCATAACAAATTGCAAATAACTTTACTTTCTTTGTTTTATCACTTTATTTCTATATTTTTATGTAATTTTTTGTGACCTTCAATGATCGGATAGCTTGGGATTGTAACTGGCGTCACCATGTGCAAACTCACATGCGTATTTGTGTCCTGCATGCTTAGCATTTTGACATTTTACAGAGATCTAAGCCTTTCAAGATATTTAAAGTTTATTTTTTATAAAACAAAACGTAAAGATTGGTTGTTACATGTAAAATTGTGGTGTTGACTTGCAACAGTGATTTAGATTATTTATATCAGGAATCATTTGAATTAATTGAATCTTTTAATTATGTGGCTACAGACTGTTTGCTTTTTTCTGGGGCCACATGGAAGGTGTGGTACAAACTATTTCTGTAGAAGTATGTGGGCACCGAATATGTGACTGTGTATGCGTTATCAAACAGATATTAGTCTAAATTTCTGCCAGATGGCGTAAGTATGTGTGACTAATGTGACCAGTCTTTTTTTTTTTCATGGCATCCTCGCAGGGATAATCCATTTAAACTGAACAGCTGTTCTCTCAGATCTGTTTCTGCGGAGGCATGAGGGGAGCTGGGATGTTTGCAGTTGCTCTAAGGTTGTTTAGTTGTGATTTAAGGAACCTTTTCAGAAATACACTAAATTCATTTTAAGGTGCATGTCGTTTTGGTTGTATAGCATCACTTTTTGCTTGCTGTAGGTTACTTCAGCATTGTAGAGGTTGCGTCCATGTACTCCCGCCATGTACAACGGTCTAATACAAAACCAGATGTTTGTGAAAATCAACCATTTCAGTTAGATGCACACAAATATTATGAAAACGCGTCTAAAATTTGTTTTAATGGATGTCTTCAAATGTAGGTGAGTGTATGCATATTACTTAAGTAAGACTTGTATATTCAGGATCCCCTCTCTTTTTACGTTGATTTTAATTAAGATAAAACTTGTATAAATAAAGACTTGTTTAAATAAAGACTCAGTGAGGGAGCACTGAGACTGACGTTTTCTCTCTGTCTCTGTCCAGGTTATATACTCAGAGTGCATTCAAGAATGAAATGCTGACCACCACCATCCCAGAGATCCAGCGCACAAATCTAGCCAATGTAGTTCTGCTTCTCAAATCCCTTGGGGTTCAAGACCTTCTGCTCTTCCACTTCATGGACCCTCCACCTGAAGACAACATGCTCAACTCCATGTACCAGCTGTGGATCCTGGGAGCCCTTGACAACACCGGTGAGATTTGCATAATGTCCTGAAAGCTTTGCCTCGCATGAGTTTGTGTTGGATTATCTATCGTTAACACATAAACATAGTAGTATGTTTGATGCGAAGAAATAAAATTGTTTATTTGCTGTTCAGTGCACAGAGTTTACCATTCAAAATTTTTGTGACTAATCCTAAAAATAGAGGAAAATGCAGAGCTGGAAGCAAAACTCTGTTGTTTTGTGTTCTCCAGTTGCCATGCATCACTCTCATTCATTTTTATCTAGTAAAGTGACCCGAGATATAGACATTTTCTCTAAACAGTCATTACTAAATCTAGCGCTTGGGAATGGAAATATTCCACACAATGTAAATTAAAGTTGGAATGGCTTCTGTTCATTTTTAAATGAATATTTTTAAATAAGTTTGTTATTTGTTTTGAGATATATTTTGATATCTATTTAGATATACGCATGCATCAGTTACATTGAATACTATCTCTTGATCCTCTTGAACAAAAGAAATTTCTTTAGTTTTTTTTAATGCAGGGTTAAATTTACTTAATTATACACTTGACTCGTTTTTAATGACATTTTCTTTTAATTATTATTAGTATTATTATTTTCAAATCTAGAGATGACCGTTGACCAAATAATTGTTCAATTATTCACAAATTAAGTCTTGAAAATTCAAAGGAAATGTCAAAGTATAATGCAAAATATTATCAGAGGCAAAGAAAAATGTCTAATTGTGAAATAATCATTCTCTAATAAGACAAACGCGATCTTTATTTTCCCCGTAATGAAGCAACTTTACTTATCTTATTTATTGGTCTCCATAAGACTCCATTAATAGTTTCCAATGTTTTTTTTTATTGATGCACATCAGACTGTGGGCATTAGACTCAAGAGGGTGTTTTTTTTCCCCCCACTTTTCTCGTGTTAACAGCAGATTTATTCTTATTAGGTGTACCTGCCAAAATTTCTCCTGCTTTTCAGACAAATCTTAACACAACTTAATCTTTGACATCTGAGCTTTTGGAAAGTTCCAGATCTCACAGTTGAATAGCTTTCCAGTCATCCGCACTTTTGGAAAAATTCTTTCTAATTCTAATCCCTTTTGACTTGTTGCATGTATTCCTGACTTTTTTTTTTCTTTTCTTTTTTTTTGCCTGTTTATGATTTTTTTTTTTTTCATTTCATTTGTCTTAGGTGCCCTGACGCCCACAGGCCGACTTATGGTGGAGTTTCCTCTTGATCCAGCTCTGTCAAAAATGCTCATTGTATCATGTGATATGGGCTGCAGTGCAGACATCCTCATCATTGTCTCCATGTTGTCTGTGCCATCCATCTTCTACAGACCAAAGGTACCTTCATGGAAGTGGTGCTGATTTAGATTTTTTTAAACGTACTTGTACATTTCTATTCGCTTATTTCACACAGTTGCAATTTAAAGAATGAAACAGAAGCTCCCGTGGGAAGAGACCTGGAAGTGTAGGTAAATTACCTTGGGATTGTTAACCTCAACCTGGAACTGCTGCCAATGTATTCAACCATTTATGTTGAAAATTGGGCTGAAAAAAATGTTTAATCCCACGAAAGTATTATTGAAGTCTACATCACCAGTATAGAAATTAATGTTAAATATATTACATTATCAGTCAGATAATAAACACATTCTTACACAACAGTAAGCATTTTTTTCTTGATTTTCTTCATAGTTTTTCTGGGTTTCTTCTCTCCAGGGCCTCTCGTTCGTTTTTAAAATGGTAGCTGTGTGTATTGTTGGCAATAGAGGGGTGTGGGTGAAGTTGGGGTCACCAGTGTGAGATGGTAACATGGAACAAATTGAGTAATCAACACCAAAAGAATTGTATTTTAATATTGATGCTTTTTACTATCTGTGTAGGGTCGAGAAGAGGAGAGTGACCAGGTGAGAGAGAAATTTTCTGTGCCCGAGAGTGACCACCTGACCTTCCTCAACGTTTTCCTGCAATGGAAGAACAACAATTACTCCAGCATCTGGTGCAACGATCATTTCATCCACACCAAAGCCATGCGCAAGGTACAGACGATGTTACATACAAAATGTACTTTTGCATACAGTATTTACAAAAAGGAAGTGTTCATCTTTTATTTTTATCAATGAAGAAGAGAAGTCAAAGTATTATTTGGTTTAAAAACCGGTTATTCGGTTGGCAGGATGTTTTGTAACATCTTGGATAACTGATTACAGATCTTCTGTGGATGTAGATCCTCCAATGAACAAACTGTTTATCGCTACAGACAAATATTTCACATTTTGACTCATCAGTCCAGAGCTTCTTCTCTCGTTTTTCTGTACCCTATGTTTTCGTGCATGCTTGAGTCCCTTGGCCTTGTTCCCACATGAGAGCTATGGCTTTTTAGCTGCAACTCTTCCATGAAGACAACTTTGGGCCAGACTGTAGATTGCTATACCTGGGTTCCACAGGTTTCTGCCAATTCTGTGCTAACCGACCACTACATATATGATCCTCACTGTTTCCTCATGCATCTTGAAAAGAGTTGGAGCAGCACATCTTTAAACCCCAGTCTGCTTTGCGATCTTTGTCTAGGAGAGACCTTGTTGATGCAGTATAACTACCTTTTGTCTTCTTGCTCTCTGCTGTTATTCTCAACCTCACCTTGGTAGCAGAGTTTGGCTCTTCCTCAGCCAGTCTTAAGCCTCCTACACAATTCATGACTGAGTTTGCATGTGATTGGTGGATCATACATCTGACTTTAATCCTGCAAAATTCCAGACTTTGTGCACGCGTACCTATAAGACTTGATTCTGGTTTGAAGGAAATGGATAGTAAAATACAATTTGGATTTGATTTGCATTTTTCTTTTGTTTGCTCACTTTGGATTTAGTTCACAAAACTAATCACCAATTATGTTTTCTGTCAAGGTGGTGAGAATGGCTCACTATTAGAGAGAATGTTGGTGACTATCAAAAGATGGGTTTTTGACATTGTAGGATGGTTGTGTACAAACTATAGCGGGGCAGCTTTGTTGTCAAACACTTGCAAAAATGTGATTTTTAAACTGCTCTAACCTTATCTTATCTTTTATTTCATGTGTATATTTTTGTAACTAACACTGTGATGTTGTGTTGGGGACAGGTGCGTGAGGTGCGGGCACAGCTCAAAGACATCATGGTGCAGCAAAAAATGAACCTCATTTCTTGCGGCTCAGACTGGGATGTGATCAGGAAGTGCATCTGTGCGGCCTACTTTCACCAGGCCGCCAAATTAAAGGTACTTTTCACCTCAGTGCGCTGCAAACTGTCACTCAAAGTTCATGTGTTGTTGTAGCACTAAAACCTTGTTTGGGACATTCAATTGTCAAATAAAGGTAAATTTTTACTTTACGTCTGGTTCACATTTTAACACTGCTTAAAAAAATTGAGTTTGCTTCTAAAACACAGTTAACACCAAGATTTTATTATTGTAATTTTTTTTTTAATTAATATATTTTTGGGGCATTTTTGATAGAGAAAAGGAGAGGGTTGGGAAATGAAAAAAAAAACACCCTCTGAAGCACTGATTTGAATTCATGTTCTGTTCTAGCTTGAATGTGTTCTATGTGTATGTCTTCTGATCAATCCACTTTGAACCGAACTGCTTGATGTTTACTCCCAATGTAAGTCGCTTTGGATAAAAGCGTCCGCTAAATACATAAATGTAATGAAATG
This sequence comes from Danionella cerebrum, assembly GCA_007224835.1. NCBI lineage: Eukaryota > Metazoa > Chordata > Actinopteri > Cypriniformes > Danionidae > Danionella > Danionella cerebrum. The sequence goes on along the minus strand of SRMA01024769.1, from coordinate 104,146 downwards.
ACGATGGGTTCGGGATTTCTGCTACACTACAGGGCCGGACTGTAAATGTTGTTTCTTTCAAAATATGTTTCTTTTTTGACCTTAGATCTCTTTTTGATTCAAAGTTATTGTTTATATTTGTCAAAGCTTGATATCAGTCAAGTATTTGTACAATTTTTTTCCCCTAAAAACGCAATAACTCCTTGCTCTCATTTTCTGCAAAGCACCATAAATTCATTCAGCTGATCAAATGATGCACTTTTCCATCACATGACTGTGATTTGATGTCGATAGCCAGTAAACACATCCTTTTTTTTTACTAACTTGTTAAATAGATAATGAAGTTTTTACAGTTTTAGTGCATTTATTTGTTCTGGAGTTGAATTTTTCCGGGCTAATGATAAAAGGTGCCCAGGTAATGAAAGTGTGTTTACATCTGATTCTAGATCAGATTGTGGCTCGTAGATGTTAAGGTTGTATAAAGTTTCCTCCAAATGCCATTAGCGTCGATCAATGTTACTTTAGTAAAAATGTGATGGCTCAATATTGAAGTTGATCGTAATAAATCACTCTAATCTACCTCACATCTACGTCATGAATATGCAAATTAGAAACCAGTAGATGAGTAACTGGGGAGTGGTTACAAAGTTTCCCAAATTAAATTCTCAGCCCATTTCCAGAATAATCCTGGGCTTGAAAATTGTGTAAAAGCATCACATTTCCCATACAATTAAGACATTGTGAACGACATATTATTAAAATAAAACAATATCATTACCACTTTAAACAGTGAATTGTAAAAAAAACAAACAAAAGAATTTAACGAGTTTAATCACAAGTTGGTGATCTCATTAACTGTTTTTGTGTATTTAGGGAATAGGGGAGTATGTGAACGTTCGAACTGGAATGCCCTGCCATCTTCACCCCACCAGCGCCTTGTTCGGTATGGGATACACCCCTGACTACATCATCTACCATGAGCTGGTCATGACTACAAAGGTAATTTGTCTATGATTAAAACGTTCATATGTCACCTCTGATCTCTTAAACCTGAAGATTCAGTAGTTTCACATGACTGTTTAGTAAAATTGTAGTTTTAGCTGTTTCAATATGACATTTTACAATTTAGCAAACGAGGTGAAAAGGTGCCTGTGGGTTTTTTCAGGAGTACATGCAGTGTGTGACTGCAGTGGACGGTGAGTGGCTGGCGGAGCTAGGACCCATGTTCTACAGCATCAAACATGCAGGGAAGAGCAGACAGGTAAGCAGCATGTTTGTAATAGAACCTACTTAACATTGGTGAGTTTAAATATGTTGTATGATTATTAGGGTTGCAACAATGTATCGTGGCAGATTAGACCATGTTACAATGATGTCACAATATTTATCGTGCTGTTATTGGGGTAAATCATCTAGGAGCTACTGTATGCGGTGTCTGAATTAGGCCTGAGGAACAATAATCACACAAGAAAAACTATTTAGAACAAGCACTCAATATTTCACGAAAGTGTCTTAATATAAATGCTGCCCTCTAGTGGGTGGATGATATGTATGTGTGTGTGTATATATATATATCCGTGGAACAATGTCGCCATACAACTTTAAATTTATTCACTCGTCTATCCCCGTTACGTATTTTAACAGAGAAGACAAAGTGTTCCCAAACAGGAGAGTGTAGTGAGGTGGGAGGGTCTTCAAGCTCTGGCTTCTCTTTCGCTTTCGATATGATTCCATTTTCCTACTCGCGCTCGTGCTCGTCACTCAATAGTGTCCGTGCGGAAACTCGCCCTGGAACATTGTTCCGCTGCGCTTAATATCGCGCTAATAATACATTTATATCATTTAATAAAAATACCGAATACCGAAACGGTACGTTAGTGTACCGAACCGAACAGGCCGTACCGAAACGGTTCAATACATACCGTAACCGTTACACCCCTAATACATATGCAGTAAACCCTCGTTTATCATGGTAGATAGGTTCCAGAACTGGCCGCGATAGCTGAAAATCCTCGAAGTAGGGACACCATATTTACAGTATTTATTTAACAAGTATTCATACTTTTAAAACCCTCCCTTTACAGTGATGTACAGATATCTACAATATGTACATACAGTACACAGGCACAAATGATAAGCAGTCATACATCGCGACTATTTTTGAAATTTCCGGAAAATTCGTAATGGAAAAAAATCTGCGATAGTCGAACAGATTTAAATTATTTTTAGCTGTCTGGCCTGAAACAGAGCATTTCATCAAACTGATATGAGCTCTTATGTAGCTAGACAACTGGGGTGAAGAAACAAACATTTTGCCTGGGACAGTTACAAGAGGTGTTTGGAAGATATGGCAACTATAATTCCAGTATAAATTGGTGCCTGAAGTTTTTTTTTTTTTTCAGTATTGATGAATACAATAATTTTTAGTTTTTGTTTTAACTAGAAAGAGTTTCAGCTTTTCGGATCGGGTTAAGAAGATGCTTCCACGAGCTGGATCAGGGATTGAGGATGTTCTGTTGATGTGTGATCCATGATTGGAACGTTAACATTTTGTTAGTTTTCTTTTCAGTGCGCACAAGAACCGCTTTATCCCTATTAAACTCCAAACAGTAGCAAAAACGAACCTCCTCTGAAAACCCTTGCATTTGAATAGTTGGAAAATGGCTGTAGCTTTAAAATAACATCTTTCGGTTCGGTTTGTTAAAATGATTAAAGCATGTAGTGAAATCCTACTGATGATTCCTCCCCTTCGTTGCCGTTTCTAACTTCTCCAGGAGAACCGAAGGAGAGCCAAAGCTGAGATCACCAGCATGGAAGAGGAGATGTCTCTGGCACAAGAACAAATCCGAGCCCGGAAAGAGGAGCAGGAGAGGAAGAGCAACCTGGGCAGTGTCAGGTACTTCCATTTCCATAAACACTTTTTAACATCCAGCAGCCCTCCAGAATTTGGACTGTCAAAATGGGCACTGTGTTGAAATACTAATGCAACATTATTAAAGAAGACGCATGTCTCCTCATACCCACCCTTCATCTCCTTGTCTTCTCTGTGATGAGCTTTTCTCACCTCCCTTCTCTGGAGAGAGAAAGAAATAATATTGACTCTTGGATGACCCCCATTATTGTAGCAATTTAGATTGTCCCACCGCAGATGGGGAGGAAAGGGACAGCCGTTAATTTTCAGCTAATCTCGGAAATTAAATTTACACACACCTGTCAACTGTGTGCGGTAAAATAACACTAGTTTAATTAACCAGGGCTCTTATGTTGTTTCAAAGCACACGATGGACGTCCTGACAATAATCATATTCAAAGTGAGGATTAGACGCACAATTTACTTGATGTGCGATGGATAATTAAGGTGCCAGCCTCCCTCTTGGGTGCTGATTCCTCTGTGGGGTGTTAAATGAGCTGATGGGAAATGCTGCCTGATCAAAGATGAGATCAGGGCTCGTCTAATCTAAACCTGACCCGATTCCTGCTCAACACGCAGATCATTTGAGGTTTTTAACATGGCGAATGAGAAAAGAACGTTTGATGGTAGAGCTAGGATAGTGGCCTTGCTTAAAACAGCTCTTCAACGTCCAAAAATACAGGATTTCTCCACGAAAATGTTACTCATTAAGAAAAGTCTGATCATTGATGGAATATTCTGAGTGATGTGTTCTAATAAAATAATAAAAAATCGTTTTATTATTTTACGTACTGTGTATGAACAATACAGGCACACCTCGTTTAAAGATGTCGTGGCCTGGTTTTTTTTTTCTTTCTTTGTTGTAAAAATTGCAAAAATGCCTATCATTTGACCATCAAACATTTTGAATGTCTCGAATCTGCTCAGTGATTGGCCAGATATTTGTATATTAATGAGGCTCGGCTTCAAGTCCTGAGATTTACTGTTCTGTTGTGTGTGAGAGCATGAAAAACAAACCTTCTGAGATGGAGCACCATAGTAAAACTGCAAAGACTGAGAGTGTTATCGACACGGCAGTACAAACTATAGCCTTGGTGAATTCACAGATAAGCTTATGATCATTGATTGATTGCTAGTACGATAAAAATCCTTTCAAGCAGACCACAACTTCGCCCTCGTAAAGTAGCAGACTGGAAAAGAGATTGTAATCGATGGTTAGTTTAGTTTCACACGTTCGTGAACGCAGATGAAGATTTAGTTTAGAACTTAATCATAACATACTTAAGGTTAATAAGTACAGTTTAGAGGGCTCTGATTTATGCAGTAAAAGTTGCTGGTGTGGATCGAGCCATGTGCACCCAGGTCAGCCGCGCCCCTTCATTCTTCATTTCTGTTGGTGGCTACTACGTAACCCAGATGAGGCAGGAGCATTGATCCATAAACCTAACTCTAACTTTACATGAATTATGAGTCTTCAGGTTGTTTCGGTTACAGTTGACGCCTCACAATATTCCGTGTGATTTTTTTTTTTATTTTTTGAGAGCTTCAAGTCACACAAGGACAGATCGATCAGATATGTTGTGCTCTACCCGGAACTGTGAGTTGGCCAATAATCTCGAAGGGGGGCTTGGCTGGCACAGCTCGCTCCACACCTGCCCATTTTACTGCACGTCGCAATCAGATACACCAGCTGCCATATGCTTCCGCAGTATCAAACTCATTATTATTTAATTGGCTCCACATTTTTTTACATACAGAACCTCTTATATTTTAAAATAATTGATATCTTTTAAAATCTAACGTGTCTTATACATCTACATTTAACCTCAAATCGCTCCAACTCCCATGCTCTTGATAATCTTTGGCCACCCCCAAGGTTAGGGACCGCTGATTTAGTTAATCAGACATGGGTGTAAATGAAAACCTAATCAAGCAATTTTACATTTTTACAGTTTTCTTTCCATTGTGCAAGAAGAGTAAAGTATATTAAAATAGTCTGCAGGTGAATACTGAAGAGGTGGCAGAGGGTCATGACTTAAAGATGATGTGTGGCCTGATCAGCCTCATCTGTGCCTTGTTCCTTCATTTCTTCTCCTTCGGTTCTTTCACCTTTAGATGAAAACTACAATGCTCAATAAATACTTTCAGCAAAAATTGCAACCTTTTATTTCCTCCGTGAACAGGGCAGTCAAGATCTGCACCCCTGGGAGGAGAGAGGAGACTCCCATGACACCTAAACGAACACCGGCCCGCTTTGGATTATAGTGTTGCCACACGCAGCTTCAGATGGAACCCTGTAGAGAAAATGGTTGCTTTTTTTCCCCCATCTGCGTTTGCACAAAGCTGTTTTATGCTTGGCCAGCAGTGGGAGCAATTGGATAAGTAGAAGATTTCCTGTCACCACACCCCTCCCTTTAGATTCAGGACTCAAAGATTCCAGAAGAGCGTTTGCACGGATGAAGAATTAATGGTGGAATTAGAGCATGTACACAGATCTGCATGAGCCATAAGCCCTTTGTTATATCTGTGGAATGGATTAATCTCAGGTAAAACTGTGGCTTTGCATGATGTTTAATAGTGAATGTTTGTGTAGAGCGGTACTTCTCTAATGTTCACATAATCACAAGGTTAGTCCTGTATTTCAGTGGTTAAAATTCAGCCAAATTCAGGTCCTCTGTGGATGGAGATGCTCTTTCTTATCTTGACGCTCGCATTGCTGGAGTGTTTCATCATTCACAAGAATCAACACTGACCACTTTGATGCAACTGGTCTGCAAGGATATAGATGTAGTTTGCTGCTGATGGTCGTCACAATTTTGTACATTTTAAGCCACTTTTACAATGTTTGTTTAAAGAGAACCATATTTCACTTAAACAACCCCCTCTTACTATGTTTCCATTCAAGACAAAACAATATATTCTTGACCATTGTTGGAAATTGTTCGAGCTGTTTTTCTGTTTTAGTGAATACTGTATATAAATGTAGAAGAAATGCTAGGATCTATAGAGGGAGACGGTAGCTGAAGAGTAAATTACATTCACATGAACGTATGTGACATGTACAGTGTATGTAAATGTGTTTATTCTGATTTTTTCAATTCAGAAAGGGTTACAAAAATAAGTGAAAAATTGATTTTTGTAAAAAAGCTCATTCTGTGACTGGTATTTGATGCTTTTATGTTTTGTATTAAAATGTTAAATAGACTTGTGCTTTATGTGCTTATTGTTGACGGGGAAGAACAATTGTGCAGTGGATATCAGAATCTGCAATTGGTCTGCAGGCAACATTGAAGCATGGCAGGGCTGTATGTTTATAAATGGAGTTGGAGGTTTGTTCTGGCATAAATGGTATTCTCAATGCTGAGAAATACAGCCTGATATTATCCAACATGCAGTACCATCAAAGAGGCGCATGATTGGCCTGAAATTTATCGTGGAGCAGGACAATAACCCCAAACACTGCCAAAGATATTGACATCTCTTTAGCATGAAGAGCAAGTACTAAGAGTAAAGGCAAGACCTCCATCTTCCATTTTTGGAAGTATTTTTTGTGTACAGTGCTCCCAAAATTTTTTGCACAGTACTAAACATAAGTCATATCTTCAATATTGAGTATGTATATTTTAAAAATATAAACAAAATAGCTAGAAATTGTCCTGATGGTTTGAGAACGCATGCACCTGACGAAATGATTTTTTTGATTGCTGGTAATCTTTGTCTACGTCTATTACTAAACTTAGGAAAGCCTTTTTTTCAGTGACCTTTTAAAACTATTATATAAAATCCCCTTTACTGCTATTGCATGTAGAATAGATCATCTGCAAGTTTTTTTTGTTGAGTGTTGTTCTGGATGGTGACTTAAGAAATAGTGCCTCCTGGAGGACAGATCTGAGAACAGCAATGGGTTTCATCAGCTAGGGTTTGGATGTTTTCAGCAATAAAATACAGTGGGATATTGCATCAGGCAGATGTGTGTGAACACGAGCTCAGTTAAAACACGTTTGGAGTATTAATATCTATTTAAAAAGCCTAGTGGCATTGCTGAGCATCCGTTTCTACAGAAAGAAATGCCCCTCCAACCTTCTTTTAGATTGCAATTCATTTAAAAAATGAGATAAATTAAACACAAACATTACATTTCATGGTCAAACTAATTATTTTTGAAAACACCCTTTTCACCACCCTTTTACCAATTGCCATTTCAAACATAAAAAAAACATTGATAGCCCTTTATAATGAACTGCTTACAAATATGTAATAAAATTGAGACAATTCTTCTGTTAATAAACTGTTTACCATTAATGACTCGTAATGTGTAGTCATTATAAGGTGTCAGCAAAACAATTTACATTGTGAAGATTTGTGCAACGACGCATAAACCATGGTTTTGGAGTGCCATATCAGATATGTTTTTCACAAGGAGAACGACCACGTGTGTAAGAGCAGTGTAACTGCACGTAAATATGCCCATTTTCAAAATAACCAGGTGCGTGTGTTTTTGCTCATACAGTGTTAAATAAGCATTTTTAAAATGAGTTCTTATAGCGTTTCTGCTGTGTTTTAAAGTCAGTGGGGACGGTGTGAGTAAAAAAATATAAGCTAAGGAGCTTCCATTCCTCTTTGATCTTGAACTTTTGAAGAGATTTGTTCAGAAATGGTTGAGCATAAAACCACTGTTTTACTCTTTAAAGTGAAATGGTTTTCCTGTTGCCATCACACTTGATTTCCTCTGGCGTATTCCAACAGTTATCGACAGGTCTCCAACTAACAAAAGCTGATGTTAGAGTGTGAAACCTAGAACCCGGCATGTTTAACGTGACTGTGACACAGTTGATAAAACTGAAATGCCCAAAAGTTTGATTTAATGTGTAAATTATACAATTATAATTTAGTTCCAACAGGACCCTCACACTTCCTTGTTGCCATCCGTGAAATGGCATGTCAAGGTGTATTATGTATTGTGTCATTGCATTAGTTGTTCTTAATTTTGTGTCAAATGAACCATGAATACTTTAGAATATTGTTTATAAAACCTGAACACACGGTGGGTTTGGCTGTTTGAGGTTTTGGAACAGTTTCTACCAACTAAACAATTGGTTTGATCCCTCATATTATAAGCTTTTCTGTTTTATTCTGCTTAGAGTCTCTTGTTTTTAGCAGTATTTTGGTACTTTTAGCAATATTAGATATTAACCCAAGCATCATATCTCCTACCGCTTATAATGCTACTGAGAAAGAGTCCCCACCCCATCCTTAGTCACTTAAATGAGTAGACTGATATTGGCTGACATTTTCAGATGCTCTTTGTGAATGGCAGAGTGCAGTCATCTTTGCTGGAGATTGCTGTGCAAGCTCTATCTCCTGATTCTGGGGATTAGATTGGTACAGCTGTGGAGTGAGTGAGGCACAGGAGTAAAAGCTCACCTCATGAGGGGCTCTGAACACTCTTGGTCAAAAGGCCAGTTTATTACTCACAGTAACTTAAGAAGGCAGATTCAATCAGATTTTTTAATCCATTTGCTTCATCAAAGCTCCTAAAATGTTAGATGCTTAGTTACCTGATCGGTCAGACTCTGAGTCAGGTCTTTTTTTTCATCACGGAGGGGTTTTCTTTGCATGCTAAAACAAAATAAAAACAAAATAGAAGGTAACACATGTTGATCACAGAACAGTAGCTACTCATAGGTACATGAATATATAGATGGGTAGACAATAGGGCCGTAGCAAATATTCACAAAACATATCATGGAGCTACTGGGAGAAATCGTCTAGGACCTGAAGTGTATTTGCTTCTTGGAGTCGACGTGACTCTAGTCACTTCTGAAACTTCTTAACCTTGTCTCCTTATGTAATATTTACTACATTTACTCAATTTTTAAATGAGAAATATAAAATTAGCTCTCTCCATCACTAAGAGTACAAAAGATGACAATGATTTTTAGATTCCTAGACTTTTTGAATACCATTCGAGCTGCAGCATTTTGGATCATTTGTAGAAGTGTAACTGCACAAGAAGGAAGTCCAACCAAAAGCGCGTTGAGTTGCACACAAGCCTGAGAATAAGCTGATTTGGATCAAATCTGTCTGCTGTTATCCAGTAGAAACCTGTTCAAATAAATATTTTGTACGTTCAAAACCACACTAATGTTCCTAAAGTGTCCAATGGTTTGCAAACCGCCACAACCACAATCACCACATGTGCTCTCCTGCCGAAGACTGGGCATCCAAATTTCACTGTCAGATGTCATCAGTGTTGGTTTAAGTGGAAAGAGCCAATCTTCGGTTACTCTGTTATGGAATAATAGAGTACTAAGAAGACTCAGAAGTTGAGCTGGTAGACTATTTAATATAGTAGTCAGAATAGTATTTGATCCTCTGAATGTAAAACATTACAGAAATGTTTGTGCTTTTGAAAGATGCTTTTATCCAAAGCAACCTACAATTCAACGAATGAACACTATTGATCAGTTCTTGTGGGGTAAGAATTCTGAACAATTCTGAGTAGTACATTTAATCATTTTACAAAATGTCAAAAATTCTTGCGAAAAAGTGTTATAGATTTCAAAATAGAAATTAATAAATCTGGTCAAAACAATGTAAGAATTGTGTAAAAACCAGCAAACCTCTCCTAAACCTTACACAAGTCCTTACGGACTTTTAGTTTCATTGTGCTTTGTTTCGTCCCAGGATTTTGGGAAAAAAAAATAAAAAAAATCACAGGTCTTGTACTTCCAACGGTTATCCCTTCTTTTCAACACTAGATGGCACTGATGGGGTCTGTAAGATGAAACTGAAAGACATTTCTCCCATTTTAATTTGAATCCCTTGCAAAAATATCAAAAGTATTAACCAATTTAAAACCTACACATTATATTTGAAATTCAAATAAAACAATAAGTGGGTTCAAAACAGGCGCTGTGATTGGCAAATGCACCGGTGCGTGCAGAGACTTCTGAGGGTTAAAGTTTGGTTCGTAGAAACAAATCTGTGCAGTAGGGGCTCAGGTCATGATTACTTCATCCATTGCTGATTCAGTCACTGAAAGAAACAACAAAAAAAGATTATTTACAAAAAAATAAAAAAAACTCACTGAATAATGTCATCCACAAAATACAGATGTGTCCAATCACCAACATAACTAAATTATAATACACTCAGTGGCCACTTTATTAGGTAAACCTTGCAAATACAGAGTGAGGATCATTGTTTTGAATAAAATATAATTTTATCTGGTCATTGCCTGTTTCCTGAGTTGGTTTGAGAGAGTGGTAACTTTCATAAGAGGGTTTTTCTCTGGATCAAGACTACAGTGTAAAATGACCCTGAGGAGTTTGCCTTTCCCTCTAGACATAAATAAACATTTGAGTACTTTTTTTTTCTAGATGACACTAGAAATAAAATGGTTTTATTTTATGTTTACAATCACCGCAAAATAGGTGACAATACAGTTAAATTCTACTTAACCGTTCAAATTGTGTTCTGCCTTTCTTTCAGTATTTTGAACTATGTTCATCTTTCTCAACCAATCAGTAAAGATATCAACACACTGAATGTATCTCTAGCCCTCTAACGCCAAATGCCCTCAGGTCACTGTATACACTAGAGGAACTAATGCATGGACTTGCAGAACAAAATCACCCCCCTTCTTTCTATAAATCAGACAAGAGCATCACTCAATCTTCTTTCTTCTCCTTTATCTGTTTGGACCAGGTTTAGGGTCCAAGGTCAACTGAAACGGATAAATTTGTCTTATGTCGAGCAAATCCAATTTAGTCCTTAAAAGTCCATGCCTTCATCTAGTACACTTTAGCAAGGCTGTTTTAATTGATGACACTACGAAAACTGACAAATAACGTCCGAAAATCCTTCAAATTGCATCTCACACGAGAAAGAATCATTTTACTCAATGCAAATGAGCTTGCGTTGTCGCCCAGCATCTCGCTTGCTTTACTTTCATTTCAGAGAGCTCTTAGTATCAGACCACTGATGCATGGACGACGAAAGGTCAGAGGGTACTGACTATCGGTGGCATGCTCTCCAAATATAATGAGCACCCTCATTCTTGAGCAGCTCATCAAGATTTTAAGTTGAGCTGTGAAAAACAAATCCAGCTTATTAGCCTAATACATCTCCTTTCTTACAGCCGTCTCTGTGACTGCATGTAAATTTCACCCTTTATTTAAAGAGAAAAATCAGCGTTCCCAGTATTCCCAGAACTCTGTTGGACAGCTTAACATATACAATGGGCTTGTTGGTGACTTTGTCGGCATGGCTAATGCGAGACCTTTTGTGCTGCTTAATTCCGGAAGGATAAACAGGCTCGCGCATGCAAAATTATTCAAACACAGATAATTAACTGGGGAAACAATCAGGCGTATGAATAATAATCCTCAGCGGTAGACATTAGAACTTTGAGCATGTGAGTAAGATGGATGTGAGCACCCTGGGCACGAGCTTATCAAATAAAGCTGGGTAAATGTACCCTGAATGAAATGAGTCAATCATTTTAATGTGCCAGAGAAGCCCTGAGGAGAACAAATAAGCAATCACTACATCACGCCGAGCGAGCAAATGAACCTGCTGCACAATTAGGCAGGGTCACATTCGCAAGGGCTTCGAGCACTCCATGTGCTAATGAGCTCTGTGCTTGTCGGAGATTGAGAGAGACAGTTACTGACGAAAGTGAAAGCGGTAAACTACAGAGTACATAGACACTCATTTGACGTCAGATCTGAGCTCTTGATTATAAACATCAACACAACTGGTCTCAAAAACAACAAAAAAGACTGGCAAACATAAAAATGTTCACATGTAACAGCACAGGCTGGCGCGGTTAAAAATACAATAAAACTATCCAGCCATTAAAATTCATTTTACTTAGTGGCACTGTTCCGGTCACTCAAGACAGCTTTTCACAATTCTTAACCCTGGGAAAGCCTAAACCAGGATAATCTAATCATGCTCTTTATACTAAACCTGGGGTTAACAGTTAATCGTGATTATTCATTACCAGACGTTTCACAATGCCCATTCCTAAATCCTGGGTTAACATTCTTATTTAAATATTGGACGTACAGCAGACAAAATGTCACTTCCAGTTAGTGGTGGGAGATATATGGCAAAAAAAAACATAATTTTTTTTCCCATATTGAACGGCAATGGGCTGTTGCCTTCCAGTTAGAAGGTTGCTGGTTCAAGCCTTGTGGTGACCTTCCGGGAAGGAGTTTGCATGTTCTCCCCGTGCTTGCGTGGATTTCTTCCGGGTACTCCGGTTTCCCCCACAGTCCCAAAAACATGTGGTTAGGTTAACTGAATAATCTAAATTCCCCTTAGGTGTGAATGTGTGAGTGAATGTTGCCCTGCGATGGACTGGTGACCTGTCCAGGGTGTACCCCCGCCTCTCGCGGAATGTACACTGGAGATAAGCCCAGGCAGATTCCCATGACCCCAAAAGCGAATAAGCGCGTTGGAAAATGAATGAATGAATGAATGAACGACAACAATATATATATTTTGAGTTAAGCTGTTAATGCTGCCAGCTTTAAAACAGTATCTCAACAATGAAAGAAGCCACAAAAAATAAAGGGTTCATTAAAGTTTAAAGAATAGTTTATTGACAAAAACAGATTACAGATTTGGCCCCACTCAAATAAAAAAATCAATTAAAGTTGTGACAAAGTATGGTAATTTAGATAAAAAAAGATAAAATAAAAAATATACATAAAATTGTTGTAAAACATAATTTGTAACACAATTAAACCACAGTGTCTGACTTTAAGAGGTAGATCAATTGTGCAAAACATAAAATGATACAACTTCTAGCTAGTGAACTTAATTTGTAAAACTCCACCATCAATGGGAATGGCAGCACTTGAGTCAGTTGTGCTCCATGTAAAATGACAGAGCAATTAGTCTCAATTGCTACAGACCCCGTAAACGACATCTGGCCTTCAGATGAGCACCAGGAATGTATGCAGAGATATTCATGGATTACATTTCAATGCCAGAGGAATGACAAATGGCATAGTGGTGGAGTTGGTACCCAGAAGGTTGGCGGTTTGATTCCCGCTAGATGTGTATGACTGGTGGGGTGTGTTTGGTGGTGGGCAGGAGGCCGTAGGCACGAAATGGCAGCCACGTTCTGTAAGACTGCCCCAGGGCGGCCGAGGGCTACCAAGGTAGCTTATCACCACCAGAGGGTGAATGTGGAGTGAATGAATAAAAGCGTCTTTGAGAATCTGGAAATCTGATTCTTTCTATTAAGATATAAATGACCAAGTGTGTGGGACCGCGGTAAGATAGTGGATAAGGTGTTCGAACATATACATGGTTGGCAGGGCTAGAGCTAGACGGCCATTACCCAGCCTCTCCTCTTTCAGTCATACCATTCACTTCCTGTCTCATCTTCACTGTTCTATCTAATAAAGGCATTACAAAGTCCAAAATTAATGGAATGATCAAGTACAATGCAAAATAGCTGAAGTTTGGTGGATGGATCATTATGGTGTTTTTCAAAAGCTGGGCTTGGCATTTCATTTCCTGGCAAAGTCACTTCTAAAATACAAAAGCACAAAAAGCGGTTTTGGACTATTCCATGCTCCTAACTTTGTAGGAACAATTTGGGGATGTCCACTTCCTGTTTCAACATTACTGCACACCAGCACACAAAGCAAAGTCCACAAAGGCCAGATGAATAAGAGAGGTTGAAAAACTTGACTCACACACTTCTAAATCTTATGGAATGCCTTCTCAGAAGATTCAAAACTGTTGTACAGCTGCACAGGAGTGGGCTGATGTCATATTAAACACCATGGATTATGAATTGTACGCCACACCCTTTACACTACTGTAATTCACATGCATTTAAAGGCAGATGTGCAATGTAGTATGACATAAAGACATGAGTAAGGATGAACCCAATGACAAATCAGACAAAGGAGATTTGGTATGGACTCCGTTTTTGTAGAAAAGCCAGTTTTTAATCAATTAACTGATCGCTGGAATTTCAAAAGCTTTTGAATTTCAATATGCCAATATTAACATTGCTGGGAAACCACAGCTTTCGAAATTGAGAAAGTGTTTGGGGGGTTATTTAGGTAAAGAGTGTTATGTGACATGGAGAAGCAGTGGGCAGAATGCTCAAAGACAGCGGGTAATAAGAGCAGTTAGCAGCAAACACTGATGTTCACTGGCCTCAACACGAGGCGACCCAACCGGCCCCATGGTGCAGGCTTTCAAAGCAGTCAAAGTTATTAAGTATTCAATCATATAAAAGAGAGAGGAAGGCGTGAAAGGTTGCGGACCAAGGCACTTTTGCTCCAGTGCATTAAAAGGGTATACAGCCGCTCCAAGTCTGCGTGAAAAGAAATAGATTGCCTCCCCAGGAGATGTCACCCTCCCCCTCGTTTTTTCTCTTTAATAACTGCAATCTGCTGTGAAAATCTAATCCCAAGTACCATTTACGCTGCAGCCAGATAACTTCTGCTTGGAAAAGCGTACAATATGAATATTTCATTCGCTGATATCCAAATAAACACGGCAGGCTTTCCATCAATCAGGGGACGCTGCAGAAATTGCTAATGAAAAGCAAGGTTTTGAGCAGGGGTGGATGGAGGGGTTACAATAGTGTTTTCTTCTTAAAAAAACTGTACAATAGTTTAGAATTCCTTCTTCATGCTCTTTAGATCTGCTATTAAAAGTGACAGCTGAAGTACGATCAGCTGAGGTTAATGGATCCTATCAGTAACTTCACATTGTTTCATAAAGCGTATGGATGTAGTTCATCCTTGGGGCACTGCAGAAGAAATTTGATATTTTACTCATAAACAATGAGAAATCAGAATATTATCAAGCAATACAAATGTTTTTTTTTCTCCCTTTTAAACCAAAAGCATTACTAATTCGATTATTAATGTTTGTTTTCATACCCAAAGAACCAATTCAACTTGACTTAATTACTATTGGACAGAAACTCAGGAGTGTCTGAATGATAACTGAATAATACATTCTGCATCCGCATTCATATCTCAAATATCTGGCAACCTGAGGCTTCCTCACACACTCATGGAATCTTAACAGAGAGTTAATTTAAAGGTATACTGTACTATAGTCGTTTGTCCATGTTAAAACTAAGCAGAAACAAATGTGGTATACAGGATAAAGATTCCATTAATTTATTGAGTGGAGCTATTCTAACAAGATATTCAAGGGTTTGAGATTATTAATGCTTGGTTCTGATTGAGTTCTAGTGGCTGTTTGTCAAATCTGTTTATAAGTTTTCCCTTTATTTGTTTTCCTCTTTGTGTTTGTTTGCTTCCGCTGTTAACAGTAATAGTTTTGGTACCCAACAGAATTAACTAGATAGGCTCCTGTATGTTTATGTTGACCTCCCTTGCCTATTAGAACAAATTATCAGCAGATGAGTTTTAAGTCAAATGTGAACAGTGTCATATTTGGTCAAGTACACCATCTTTAAAGAGTCCCTATATGGATTGAAATGAAAGGTTCATTAGTTGGTTATGGGAGTTTTTAGCGGTTTTTAGAGTTTTTTTTAGGTCAAAAACACTTCCATTGTCTTATAAAAAGCATAATTTAAAAAAAGAATATTGTAATGGCTTCCAAATTTTTGTTTTGCAGTTCATTCATTCAGGACCCCTGCTTTATGTTATGCAATTTGCTGCGATGGGTATTTAGAGTGATTGGATCTGTGATTGGAAACTGTGTGCAGACAGGAAATAGTTGTTGTATACATTTGTTCTTTTGATATGTCAAGTACAAGAACAATATTTTTGTCTGTTTTGCTAGAGTGAACTAATACCGTAGATGGTGTAGAGTCGACCTCGCAGAAACCAGAGAACCCTATAACCTGATTGGAAGAAAGATGCTGGTCTGAATAACCTGGGAAGTGATGCCTTCAAATCCATCCAGAATTGGGGATGGCTGGAGTTATGTACACGATGGAATTATATGTGCAGGTTGGGAGAGTCACCAGAAGTAGAAAAATTGGGTCAATTGTAACCATCGGGAGCAATGTCATTTATGGATAAAGAGCATTTGCACACCACAGTTGCTTGGAACCCTTGGGCCAGAGAACTGATGAGAGCGACTGAGGTGGCTCAGAGATCCGTCAGACCAAGAAAAAAGATGGAAAAATGAATTACTCAGCCTCATCTCTTGGCAGAGAAAATATAGCTGCAAATCTCCCCCAAAAAAGCAGTTTCTCTGATTGATGCAACTATAATTCACAGCTAGTACTGCTATGATTTTTAAGCGAGGGGTTCCAAGTTGGTAGAGCGATGGGTGTAGTATGTACATGTGCATAAACCTCAGAGTCCCATAACCAGGTAATGAACCTTCATTATAGTGTTGTAATGTAGTTGTGCAGAGGCGTATATATTATTATTATTATTATTAATAAAATAATATTTACATATAAGCCAGTGAACATAGAAAGAGTGACAGTTGCTAATGCAGTTAGATGAACTTTGATGTGTCAGATATGAGGATGGGTAAAGGCAAGTGAACTGTGCATTTCAGCATGCCCATGCATGTCCTCTTCTCCTCAAAAACACTGTTTTCACTTTCAGAAGCAGTGACTGAATCTGTGCTGAGTTATTTAGCAAATCAAGCAGTCATGGCATTCCTCATCTAAAACATCACGCCCGTCTTCCTTTCGTGGAAGGGTTCATCCATATACACATGTATGGATGATATGTGGGTTTGTACTGAGGCTGTACGTCTCTGCAGATTTGTAGGGCCAATGTGAGGTCTCAGCAGATTAGTAAGCCCTCACCTGGTCTAAGAGCTCTGGTAATGACACTTAATGAAAGCTGGGAATCCATGCATGTGGAATGAGCCCTGTGTGTCATAAATAAAGCATAAGCCCCCAAGCCATTTCCTCTCCTCTCTATTTATTTGTATTTACACTCTGCCAGTGTCCTCCAAAATGAACATTAAGTGCACTTCACTTTGCCATCCTAACTCGGCAAATAGACGCAATGTTTGTCCTTTTACTAGTTTAATACTGCTGTATCAGATTCTAGAGACTCTTGGAAAAACAAAACAGACGGCTTCAACATAAACTTTATCAGAGTGAGATGCCAGAGCTTCTTGAGCTTCAGAAAAAAACGTGTGATAGAAGAAGAATGCACCGAAGCCTGCAGCACAGACTCATCAGCTCGGTCAACATCACCTCAGTGATTGAGTTCAGCTCCAGTCCAATGCCAAAAGTTCCATCATCTTCAAGCTCTCCTTTTCCAATTTCACAAGTGTGAATCAGACCGGAGCCTTTTAGAGTGGAGAAGTCTGCACCTACAGAGTCGGATCTTTGCCGTGAATGAGATCGCTAATGGCGGCATGCACCTTTCAATGTGGTTACGGGACACATTTTCTCCTCATCTAATGGAAATTTCTGCCTCATATAAACTAAGAATGTCTCAGAGATTCTATTCATGAGTACAAAGGAAGGTGGACTAGAGTGAAAATGAGCGGTGTAATAGGAAATGGCCGGTGCTGGGAGGAAAACGTAGATTAAACTGGACAGGTCATTTGTGGCTATACCTGTATGTAAGATCTGTTCCCATGCCAGCCCAGAAGCATATGTGAAATAGTCTTTTAATTAGGCAATTTTATTAAACATAGTCAATTGCTAAATCCAATTTCTCAATTTTAGCCCTACCCCTTTTTTCAGTCAAACCAAGACATACAACTGAAAGTACCACACCTAAAACCTGAGATAAATATAGATTTCAAAGCTGTCAAAAATGTAATGACAAGTATTAAAGGCCCAAGAAACCCTTGAGGTTTCGAATGTGAGATTTGATCTGTGTTTAAAGTGTCACAGCACCTCTAAGACTTATCAGGTGCTTTTACACCTCAGATTTGAAAAACTCAAGGGAAAAAGGGGGTGGTTTGGAAAACGTTTAAACCATCTTGAATTGTCTAGGTCTTGCTTTTCTAGCTGCTCTGGAATACATCTACAATATGTATTCCACATATCAAGCATGTCTTTATCAGTGTTTATAAACATCAGCTTTTGCTTTGCACATACAGTCATGAAAGAATTACAACCAAGACAAGAAGAACAGCAAGTATGCCTAAGTATTCAGCTTGCCTGCTCTTCCCTGAGTATCCCTGGAGCCCAGAACTGCAGGACTTTTTCTCCAGGGCAATGGCAACATCTTTGTGTTCACATTTTTTAACATATGGAGTTTTTCCCCATTGGGAGGCTGGGTGCACGCTTTGGCATGCACTCTGTGATTGACTTCCGGTCTATTGCCCAAACCATACCTGGAACAGATCATAAGACCAGTTTCAGCTCCACTTCATCATCCAAAACCAGAGTCACTCCAGAATCCAGCACCATTGCAACATCCAGATCTGGTACCACCCCAAATGCCTGGTCCAGGTCTGCTCCAGAATCTGGATCAGGCGGCACTCCAGCATCCAGGTTAGGTGTTACTTCAGTGCGTGGTCCAGCTCTGCTCCAGAATGTGGATCCGGATGCACTGCAGTATCCAGATTTGGTGCCATGCCAAAAGTGTGGTCCTACAATGCTCAAGAATCAGGATCCAGCAGCACTCCAACATTCTGATCTTGTGCTACTGCAAAAGCCTGGTCCAGCTCTCCTACAGAATCCAGATCCAGCGTCACTCCTGCATCTAGATACTGTGCCACTTCAAAAGCCTGGTCCACTTCTCTTCCAGAATCAGGATCTAACAGCAATTCAACATTCTACTCCAGTCTCCAGATCTGGTGCCACTCCAAAAGCCTGGTCCAGATCTGCTGCAGAATCCAGATCCAGCGTCACTCCTGCATCTAGATAGTGTGCCACTACAAAAGCCTGGTCCACCTCTCTTCCAGAATCAGGATCTACCAGCACTTCAACATTCTACTCCAGTCTCCAGATCTGGTGCCACTCCAGAAGCCTGGTCCAGGTCTGCTGCAGAATCCAGATCCAGCAGCACTCCAGCTTCCAGATCCGGTGCCACTCCAGAACCAGGTCTAGCTCTCCTCCAGAATCCAGATCTGGTGGCAGTCCAGCATCCAAATGCAATGGCACTACAGAAGCCTGGTCCAGTGTTGCTCCAGTATCCAGTTTCGCCAGCCCTCCAGCATCCCCCAGTGACAAGATCCAGCTCCTTGTATATGTTAGTCCATTTTGACTCCAGGGGCCATGCCCCACAAACCAACACTGGCACATATGCTTACAGGCCGGGCAGATGAGTGTGGTAAAATATGAACAGTGCTATAATTGGCTGCCAGTGTAAGAGTCCGAGGTTGCTTGGGCAATGAGGGAAGAGTAAGCACTTGCAGATCACAAGAGAAAAACACATAGTTGGTTTGATTGGTGAGTTCATCTCGAGGTCTTCAGCTAATGATCTCAGACGACGCCAGACATTAAATTTTTGAAAATGTGTTCATTAAGAATTTTTTTTCTACAAACGTTTAGTGAGCAACTTGGCTTATATCATTATTTCAATTATTAGGCAGTGAAAGTGAGATGTTATCTTATTTCGATTTTATTAAGATATTTTACCTAAATTACCTTTTAGTCATTTTATTATTTAGCTCTTTTTCAAAAAGCTAGACATTATGAGTATTTTTAAATAAATCAGACAAGCTTTCGTTTTTACCTTGTATGACTGCTTCCTTGGTCTGTCCCCAGCTCCGTTTTCTCTCTCCCCATTTCCTTCAGTAAACTATTCACATTCTCTTGGAGGTTGCTGCGTGAAGATAACAATCAAAATTACAATTTTTCATATTTTTCTATTTCAATTTCAAACTCTGAATCTTGGTAAAGTAAAACAGAAGTTACTTTTTATCTCATATTTTAATATCAGAAAGAAAAAAAAAAACATTCATTTCCAGGACCAGGAAAATAGAACCTAAAGTGACTGAGGGGAGTGTACTGCAGATGAGATGTGAACTTACTCTCTTTGAGTTGTTAGCAGGATAATCTGGGTGCTTTGCTCTTTGAGTCGTAAACTCAGCTTTTCATTAGACAGCCTGAGAAGAACAGAGGCAGAGACTGAAAGATTAGGCTGAGAAATGCTGTTAATATAAACTATAATCCTGAATAATACTTGCTAATATTCGAATAAAACTCAAACACTTCTGCTGTTCGCATACACCAGATACATTGATTGCTGGTACGATTTAGAATTGATTTTAAGATTTTACTGTTTGTTTTTAGGGTTTTAAATAGACAGGTCCCTGAGAACCTCACATAACTTTTTTCAGATTTATGAACCTGCATACTTCCTGAGGTCCAGAAGGTCAGCTCCAGTTGGTTGATCCGGGGGGCGAGACTTAAAACGAGGTGGTCCAGGGCTTTTTCTGTGATGGGCATGCAATTCCTCCCAATGTTAAAATGGATGAATGTTTTAGGTCACAATATTTTACAACACTGTTTTTAACCAACCATTAAAACAGTCATTGGAAAAAATAAATTTTAATACCACAAAGAGTCTAGTTTGATATGTATGAGAGCATTTGAAACCCTCCATCCTCTGGGGGCAGTGTTAGTGTTTGACTTAAGTCATAAGTGCTGGAAAGCTAAGTTTATCATCTTAAATTTCTCATTTAAATTGTGAGTAAAGGATAATGGTCTTGTATATATTACATAAACTAAGAAGACAAGAAGGTGAAGAAGTTTCAGATATGTCTAGAATTACAATTTCAAGAAGCAAACACACTTCAGCTCCAGGATATGTATTGTGACAATTTTGTATTGCGATATATTGTTGCACCCCTAGTTAAAATCCATTTTATTCCTTAGCTTTTACTCAGTATAAGCTTGTGTGGTCCTTTGCAAGTTTTATTAATATTAATATTTTAGCTTGGATTGTTTTATTGTGTTTTATTTACTTCTTTCATTCTATTTTTAATACTTGTAGTCAGTTCATATTTTATTTTTATTTGTCCAGAAAAGATGGCGAAACTATGGTACAACTCACTTCTGCTCCTTTATCCACTGATTCACATTTGTGACCACCAGCTCACTCTCCTTGTGAAGCCGAGAGTTGTCAGTCCGTGCGTCCCCTAAACACTGCTGCAGAACCTCGACCTCAAACATAGCAGCACTGCATTTCTGTTTCAGAGCATCTAATTGTGTATGCAGAGCCACTACCTGCAGAGAAAGAATGCAGAAACAGTTCTAACAGTTATAGCCATAGCAAGTAACACACACTCGTCACTGACTTTTATTTTTTTTTACAAAACTTTCTGTGTTTGGATGTGTTTTTAGCTGTGTAAAGGACTGAGACTGGTGGCTGACCTCAGATGCTTTAGAGCTGTAATTCTCTCTAAGAACGTCCATCTCGATCCTTAGCATGAGCACTTCCTGGTCTTTCTCGTGAACCCATAGTTGAGAGCGAGAATGGTGGGACAGCAGCTCTGCCAACCTCCGCTCACATGCCTGGAGCTGAGAATAGATGGGGAGTATTTATCATAACTCGGACCAAGGGTGTCATTTTAATATGAAAGTGGCCATGAAAGTCCACTTAAATCTCTCCTCTAAAATGTATTTTTCGGGAGCACTTACAGACACGAAAAAATCCTTTTCCTTTAAAGCACTTAGTTGATTTTGGAACTAGTTGAAAGCTATGAGCATTTCTAATAAAGACCCAAACTCTTTGTTCAAAATTGCTTTCTTTCGCATCAAAAGCGATGTGCGTAAGTCACTTTGGATAAAAAAAAAACAATTAATTACAAATAAGTTAATCAATAATATTTCCACCTCATGTGTCTAAGGCTACGTGCAGCCCAATGCAACCCAAATGCAAATTTTTTGCCCACATGTATTCGATTTGTCCCACCCAGGTCGTATTCATTTGTGGTCCTAGATCAAATACATATCTGATTTTTTCAAAAATGACCTGTGAGAGAATGGAAGATTTAACAGATGTTCTTAGTAATGTGAATGAGCACACACACACACACACACACAAAAAAAAATTATTAGAATTTATCCAAAAAACTGAATTGAGCTTGAAGACCTGCAGTGTGAACGTAGCCTAAGTGTGATACAGAAAATGAACGCTTCCAAATGTAAAGAATGGACGTTGGGATGTGAGGGTGTGGGGGTGTTTTGCTGGTGATACTCTAGGGGATTTGTTAAAAAATAACCACAGAACCCCAGACTTTTACAGAAACCATGGCATCCAGTTTGCATGTACAAGCAGTTTGTGATATAATATGATTGTTTATGTAAGCTACGAGGGATCTTTCTATATTAAAAAGGTCAAATAAATGCCGAAAACACCCAGGACAGGTGTCTTACAAGCAAAAATAAAAGATTGAAAAGACAGGGTTTGGTGCAGATTCATACCCCTGACTGTTTTAAGGGTGAATTTGCAGCTGATTAAATATTTTTTTTTTTAAAAAGTCATTACATTTGACCAACAACATTTATGAGTATTTAAAGTATAAAACAACCTCTAGAATGTGGTTGGAAGAAAACCCAGAATGGAAGCTATTCCTTAGGCTTTGGCAAGCTGACAGAACAAGCGGAGGAAGGAATTTAAGAGCTTAGAATTGGATATTCCGTGTTTCCTAAATACATCACACAATGGAAAGAATATAGACTATAAAAAGCAGAGGGCCTAGTACAGAGCCTTGAGGATTGCTACCAGTGGTCATAGTGTTTTGTTTTTTTTTTTATGAAAACTGATTTACAAAACCTGACAGAAATTAGTTGAACCAGTCAACTACAAACCGCCGCCAATACAAATATTAGCACATTTTTTTCCGACGGCTAAAGAAGATTTGCTCCATGAATCAGACTCTGAAAGTAGCTGACCAATGACCAAACACCAGTAAAGCTTTTAGCACTCACAAAAACTAGAATACGTAAATCAGTACATACAATTATGAATAAATGAACCACGCCAATGGAAGAGTGTCTATGCAGACTTCTGAACAGTGAGTAAAATCCACATTGAACCGAATGGTGTAATCGTTGATATATTATTGTGATGTTACCAAACTAAAACATAGATATTAATCTCAGCTTACTTTATGTCTGGTATCTCTGTCAGAGTGTAAGATGGTGGAGCACAGTGACCTTTACAGGGAGCACACACCTCACACTGTAGATCCAATAAAAAGCAGTGAAGAAAAGACAATTAAAATGTGTGGGAAAGCGGGTTATGAGGCCAGCTCAGACACCTGTGCCAGTTCCTAACCAACTGTGATCCCCCACACGTTCCAATGAGATTCTCCACTCATCAGCTTCTTCAATTCACACCTGGTTTATAGAGGGGTACACAAACACAGCCTCTCTAGCAACCCAAACACTTACACATCCTTACGCAACCATAATTATGTGCCAGGCAGACAAACACGCACGCACATGCACACGCACACAGAAATGATAGGCGCCTTTATGCTTGCATCTGTTTCCCCTCACGTCCCCGCATTGCGCTTTCCACGCGACTGGTGAGAATCATTAATGGCCTTCCTCTGATACGACTCAAGCACCAACAGCAATTATTTTTAAAAGCCAGAGCTGCAAACAGACAACAGCGTACACACAAGCATGTAATCATTATTCCTGTAGTCGAGCCGGTGGAGAGGCATAGTGCACAGGGGACACTTTATTCTTTTTTATTATAAGTTTCTTCTGCTGACCAGAAAATGATGAGAATTGTTATCCAAAACCAATTAGAGTTTTGTAGAGCACTGACAGCAGGTAAAGATTTAGGGGGGCTGAGTGAGCGAGCGAGCGAGCAAGAGAGAGAAAGAGAGAGGGGGGGGGGGGTTGAAATGACTACAGTGGTAAACTATCCGACTGTACTGTGCACACAATTCAGAAACTTTTGTACTACAAACCACCAATGAAAGATTTGCCAAAGTAAGTGACACTTTCCTTATGGACATCATTGGTGTTTTGGCAACCATCAGTTGCGGTAGTCACTCAATAGAGGGCGCTAAGGCACCATCTCACCACTCACTGCTCCTTGACCCAAATGTGAAGACTTCATGTACAAAAAATAAATGAAAATACCCATGTCAATAAAATGTAATAGAAACAATATGTATAATCCTATAGTCTGGTTGATTTCTGAGATAAGACAGGAAGTTACATCACAACATGTTATCAGTTGCTTAAATAAAGCAGCACAACTAGGTTCTGTCCTTTTTCTCTCCAGATCCCGAGGGAGAGCTGGCAGCTGGCTCTTTCAGGTTCTCCCCACCCCTGATCTTTTGTTTTCAACGCAGCATGTGTTTAGCTAATAGCATCTCTAATGTTTAAGCTAAATAAAGCAGCTGTCTATGTTAAATCGTCTTCAACCTTGCTTTTAGAGTCTTCTTACTTGGTCATGATAAGACGTATATATTTATGTATTTAGGTGCTAGTAAGTTAGCAGTTTGCCTCAAGACATCAAGCCCACAGAGCATTGGCTAAATTGTTGATGTGTTGAGAACACTTAACTTCTAATATTTAGAATTTTCTGATTTGAACAAATTGTGTGTCTTACCTCTTCCTGTGAGTTATTGCTCTCAGTGCGCTCTTTCTGCAGATAAGATCTCATTCGTTGAAGTTTCTCTTCCAGATCAGCTCGCTCCTCTGTCAGCTGGATCAAGCACCTCTGCAGACAGCACTGCTGACTCTGCTGAGATGCCAGGTCTCTGCTGTACTGCACCAGCTACAAAACATAGCACACCTTATATTGCTCTTCTCACCAAACCCTTTTTAAGTTCTTCATACTGGTCTTTATTTTTGTGTGTTTAAGTTCAAACACTTTTGAACTTGCTTGGAATTAATGAATGTTGACAGAAGTTACAGACTGACACCTTTCTTTTATCTTTCACCTGTACATAGTTCCATCACATAAGATTTTATCAATCAAACACTTTATCTTAACAAAAGACAACAATAACAATCAAACATAGCTCCATTATCTGATTCAGAATAAAGAATTCATGTTTTATAGACTAAAAGACCAGCTTGAAATGCATCTAAATTTATTGCTTAGGTAAATGACTTTTTGTCACTTAACTCGACTTTCCCTGCATTGTCTTGGAACCTGACTCGAATTTGCTTTGCATTGACTTGGGACTTGAATTTAAAATGCAGTGACTACACACCTTAATGAAACTTAAATAAAATAATAATAGCTTCATTCTTTCAAAAAAATATTTTTTAATGTACAAAAAGCCATAAGTTCCCAAAACAGCCATAGAAGTTACATTTTTGCATCTCTGCAGTCTTATTTGACTGAATCAAGTTGGAATAATAGTCATTCAGGAAAGATATACAGACGATGCATCATTGCACACATGCTAATAAAGCAGAATTGAGGGAGAAGTGGTTGAATTTTTTAATATAGAGGTATTTTAAGTACACAATAAACCCATCTCTTAAGATATTTGCAAATATCTTCAGTTGGACTTAAAAACAAATTATTGCATTCAGTGTTTCAGACAAAATAAATGACAGCAATGAAGGAACCAATTTGATAAAGAGTCTTATCTCCTCTTAAACATTTCTGTAAAATAGATGGACTGATAGAGACAGTAAGAAATGTTAACAACTGAATTAGAATTTATTGTGTATAAATGATAAACAAGTAGGTAAGAGTGTTTATCTACCAGCTCCATTTGTTCTTTCTGTTTGGTGTTTGCAGCGCTGAGCTCCAGCCTCATCTCTATGTCTCTCTGATCAGCCTCTGCTGCCTCTTGAACTCGTAGCCGGACTCTCTCTTGTGCTTGGTCCAGATCCAGCTTCAGTCTGGAGATCTGAACCAAAGACAAGCTGTGAATGTGACTGGCTTTCCTGCCACAAGCTTGACTATAATATTTTTAGAATATATGTTGAGTATCAGAATTATCAGCCTTTATATTATTGGCCAATACTGTCAAGAAGAGCAGCAGTATTTAACGTCATGCTAACGTCAGCTTTAAATTGGCTTAAACTTCAACTGAAGTCCACTTCTGGCCAGACTTCTCCTGACAGTAGATGGGTGTACTGGTTTCTGTCAGTTCTAAGTTGATGGCATTTCAGAACATCTTCCATTTTCAAGGTCAGTTTGATGTCTTGCATCTGCAGCACAAGTTTCCTTGGCCATTTCTTAAAAAAAGCTTGTGTTCTGAACATTTGTTCTCAACCTCACCTTGGTAGCAGAGTTTGTCTGTTACTCCCTGTTCCTCCCTGTTTTAAGCCTCCCACACAGGTGTTTCAGTTCATGCCTGGATTCAGCTTATGTGTTACAAATATGTTTGTTATAGTTGAGTGATCATACACCTGACAATGATTCAATAAAGTTATTTAACTTAATAAAATGAATTAACATGAAACATCTTAACAATGTGGAAAACATAAACATTTAGGTGTTTATTGTTACAGTTACACCAGTTTTTCCAATTACTAAGAACTATACTTTTCAGAACTGTAAATGCTAATCCTCGAGATACCCCCTAATAGCGACAATCATCCAGGAAAAATTGATGAGCTCCACGGATGACATTCAAATTCAGACGAATGGTTAAATCACAGATAACCTCTCGCAGGGCATGACAGATATTAAACAGGGATTTGCGAGATTAATCTAAAGCTGTTACTGAGCGAGAGACTTTTTCAACAGATCTATTAAAGTTTCAAAAGATAGAAAAGTTAATTTGCATCCAGATGAACTGGGTGCATAGCCTCGCTCAGACAAACATGCACCAAAGAAGAGTAAAAAAAATAATAGATTTTTTTCCTCCTTTGAATAATTTAGTTTTTTTTTTAAATTCATTTGCTGAATTAAATTATGAGAAATAAACTAGGTTCTACTTTTTTTTTTAAATGAATTCCCCAGAATTGCTCGGTTCAACATCAGAAAGATCAGATACTAACTTCTAGTTCAAGCACTGGTCATATCAAGATTGTTGCAATGCTCTTCTCACTGGACCTCCTTCCTGCACTGTCAGACCCATCAGATGATACAGAACTCTGACTGATCTTCATGGAACCTAGAAGAAGCCTCCGTTACTACTCTCTTCATTTAAGCCTTTAGCACTTTCCCTAAATGACTACAACCGCTTAATTTAGTTTAGTTTAAACTAAAAGAATTTAGTTTAACTTTAAGAATTCTCTTGCACTCCCAATGTGGAAGAAGATTCTCTCAAAACCAACTGAAAGCGACTAAAAACTCCACTCTTTTGGGAGCACTTACTAACCTAATATAAATAAATAATAAAAAAAAAGCCCAAGCACTGATTTTTTTTCTAAATCAGCTTGAACCTCTTCTATGTGCATGTCTTATGATCATTCCGCCCTTGTAATAAACTGCTTATGTTATTCCCGAACTGTAAGTTGCTTTGGATAAAATTGAAAGAGCTGGATTTGCAACTTTCCTCAGTTAAATAAAGACTAAACTAAAGTTGTTGTATTTGGAAATGAAGATGAGGTCCTCAAGGCTCTGATGGGCTAATAACTAGAAACCAGATCTTGGGGTGATTCTGGAATCTGATCTAAGTTTCAATGATCACGTAAGAGCGATGGCTAAATCTGCTTATTATCATCATCATCACAGAAACATTGCACTGATTAGATTTTTCGAGAAAAAGACCATTGTCTGCTTATTGAGAATGCAGCTGCATGGACAGTGACCAGAACTAGTCGGGGGATATCTCTCCAGCACTCAGGCTTCTACACTAGCTGCCAGTGACACTCACAATAGAGTTTAAAACCAATTCCATGGTTCACTCCAGACAGGAAGAATCCTCTTTCAGTTACTATGATGCCCATAAATGGAACCAGCTTCCAGAAAAGATTAAGGGTGCTGACACTTTAACCACATTTAAATCCAAACTAAAAAAACACACGTATATAAATATGCACCAATATCCGATTAGTTCTGTCTTCCTGCGTTACCTATTTTGATCATTAAGTGCACGAATAATCAAAAATATTATTATTAGGTGTTAACAAGGTTTAGATTTGATTTTTCTGTTACTATTTCAAAAGTTTCGTGCAAGCAGTATAGCAAATTTTTCGGCATTCCTACTAATATTAAACATTTCAATTTTATGGCCTGAACATGTTTGTTCTACTTTTAACTCTCTCTAAAGCACTTTGAATTACTATTGTGTATGAAATGTGTAAAATCAATAAACTTGCTTTGACTTGCGACTGTTACAGAAGCAGAACTCCTGGAATATAATGCCAGAAGCAAAGTACCTGAAATCATGAAAGCATTTACAAAGCCACACGTAGACCTGTGAAGGCATCCAGATTGCACAGCTACACAGTGATAAGCACGGATCAATGATGTGGGATTAGGAAAAGAGAAGTTGTTTTGTCTATTAAATCCATGCAGGATCAGTGTTAAATGTCCACACCTTAGTTTTCAGTGTTGACAAGCTCTTTTTGTTGGTGATCAGTTCTTCGTGGACCTGCTGTTTCTCCTGCTGGAGCCTCACAGCTTCCTGTTGAGTGTTGAGCACTTCCTGTCTGCTGCTGCTGGCCTCTGCCTTCATCAGCTCTACCAGTTTCCTGCACATGAGCGCATTAATCTTATATTTAAACACAGTAAGTGTCTTGATTGGCTGGCTGTGATCCTGGGGATCCTAAGTGATTTAATACTACCACAAGGCCAAGAACAGCCCTCTTAATACTTTTTTAACTTCATGTCACACTAGACTTATGGTTTATACATATTAAATGTATAAATCGTTCTCTGTAAAGGACACATTTTTTACCATAACTGAAACTTTTACATGAATCAGTTTAAATTCATCTTGTAGCCATGGAGCGACTGTAGAGAGAATTGATGCTTGAATTCACTGCTGATCATTTTTAACTCAACAAAAGATTCAAACAGACCAGAAGCTAGCCTGACAGAGGGAACTAAATTGTTAGATGCAATTTGACAAGACATGGGTGAATTGTCCTTGACCACTACCAGAACCACTTACAAGAGAGATTGATTGCAGTGTACTTGCATAGAGTTTAAAATACAAAAAGTCAAGATTCCCAAACTACAGTAAACCCCTCATATTTCCTGTAAATATTGATTCTATTTTTAAACAAAACATGTTTAGTCGATGTTTAGCTTGTGTACCAGTGTGTTTTTTTTGTCCTATCATGCAATATCAAAAACACCAATTAAAACCGCTGGAAAAGTGAGTATAATGTCCAAATTGGGACTTATTATCAATTTTCCATCCTTGGTGTCATGTTACTCATTAGTGTTACAAGGTCTCACACGTGAATGGAAGTTTTATTTCTCCCACTCTCTTATACTGGCCAATGGAAGTCCAACATCGGATGCTGCAAAGGTTGAAGGAGGGTGGTCAGACCATATGGTGCAAACTGATAAGCTTCTTCTTTAGATGATCCTCAAAAAAGGATGCAAAAAGTAGGTTGTAGTTGAGCTGGCTCAGGAATAGGAATACTTGGACCATGTCCTTTAGTCTGATGGACAAAGATCACCTTGTTGTTTTGAATGGAAAGCAGAAAGAATATTGTAGTGGGAATGTCATGGTCAGGGTCTGCATGAATACTACCACAGAGTAACGTCATATGGGAGTATGACATACTGAAACAGACACTTCAGACTCTTGGTCTGCAGGGACCATTTCATAATCCCATATGAAAACTTCCAAGAAGACTTGCTAAAAACCCTGAGGATAAAGGTGATTGACTGGGTAAGCATGTCTCTAGACCAAACCCAATTCCACATCTCTCAGATATCCTCTAAATGGGAAAAGACTCCATGACCTTAATGGGGTTTGTAGCATCAATTCTGTAGTGGAGAAAAAAGTTGAGAGGAAGACAGCTCTGTTTGAATTCAAATCAGGGCAATCAGAAACTTTGAAGTAATGATGGATTAAAGCTTCTGAAGTCCAACAAGTGCCTAGAACCTCTGGGAACTTGCTTTAAGACCCTTGGAAAACCATTTCAGGTGATGACCTCATGAAGCTCCTTGGGAGAATGCAGATAAAAGAAATTGTGTTTATTTTTTTATAGTTTTCATGTCCAATAAGTTCGGCAGGAGTCCCTCCCAGCTCTTTTTGGCAGAATACTATAGTTGTATCACCAGTGCATCAAAGATGTGTTTACTCAAGCTGCGTTGGGAATCAATCCTACATACTTGGCTTTACTGATTGAAAAAGGAACATTTTTTATAATGTTTAAAACACTTTCAGCCTGGTTTTAATCTCGAACTTTACAATTTTGAATCTTTTTTCCAGCACCATTGAGAGCATTTGAGTTCAGTGTTAACAATCACTGCCAAAACACCCCAAGAAGCTGTCTATGTGGAGTCTGGGCAGTGTTGCGGGTGGATGACTAGGTGAAGTGGCACTTTTCCAGCTGGTGAAGAGTGTGGAGAGATCCCATGTGGCTCTCTTACCTCGTTCTCTGCTGGTGGCAAAGCGGCCACAGTAACAGTTAATCGATGTCTAGTGAAATCCCCCAGCAAGCTCTCACCGGGAATGATCAATATCCTCAGCAATTAGAATCCCCTATCTGCATGGCAGCAGAGACCTCGGGGTAGATCTGTGGCCCACAAACACCCAATTTAGTCCTCAACCTACCAGTTAATTACTAAATCTGCTTTAATGCATATTGGCAGATGGGAAACTGTGCTGAGCACCAGGCAGACAGTTGACTGAACAAGAGACCTTTGGCAAGGTGCTAGTAAAGACATGCTCTCTGTCATTGCTCTGCAAACAGTTACCATTTGATTTGGATCCCAATTCATGGTGCTTCCTTCATTGAAAGGCTAAATGATGCATGCTGTAGTCCCATCCACACCACAAGTAATGCATTTCCTTTCATTTTAAATGGAGAATTTTGACTACTTATAATAATAATTCTTATTCAGTGCACACATTTACTAAACAGCACGTTTACTATCCAAATAAGGCAACCCAGATTCCAAAAATGTAGAATAATTGGGTACCCCTGACTGCTATTGTTTGGTACATTCCGCAATGTCAATATGTGTCAGAACTCTCCCTTAGAATCCACCTTTATTTTTAATTGCAAGAGCCAACAGTGTTGCTTTGAAAGGTTTTTTGACCATTTGGGCAACATTTTTGGCAATACCAAATATTTTTGTAAGCATTTTCTTTTGTACACATCTTATTTATTGGACCTTTCTCTTAAAATACCCTTTGCAATGTTGTTGATTTTAGAAATCCTCCTTTTAATCATACATCCTTTTTGCACTAGCTTTACGTAGTTTACTGGGATGAGTTTTAAAAGCATGTGCAGGATTCTGAGTCATTGAGAGTCATGAAAACTTCCCCATTTAGATGACCAAGCTGCTAGCACTGGGCTTACCGTAAATCCCGGACCTCCTGGTTGGTGTTCTCCAAACAGTCAGTGACTATCTTGAGATCTGCTTGGAGTTTCCTCTCAGTTTTCTCTGCCCTCTGCAGCTCTGCTGCACGCTGAGAGAGCTGCTCATGGGCCCGGTGTTGAGTCTCCTCCAACACCTGCAGCTTCTCCTGCTGCAGCATAAGCTTCTGGGCTGAAGCACATGAACAGAATAACCGATGACAGGAAATTGAGATCCTCAACAATAATGCAGACAGTTTGTGAAGTGGAGGTGATGCAACTCCTTTTCAGAGTTCAGAATTATTAATCTCAAAGTACATCACCAAAATATAAAATATTGTTCAGAAGTGAATTCAAGATATGTATCAGGTGTTTGTCTTGAATTTGGAACAGGGTTGATCCTTAGTAACTATATACATTTTGACCACGTATAGAAGCAGAGAAATAAATGAGGGCATTTGGTGTACAGAAGAGAGAGCAAAAGAAATCAAGAGAGACCATCAGTCAATGAGAATAACATAAGCTTAACAGCTTTTTAAATACACGTCAGACTTGCTAATTGTAATTATAAATATAAATCTGTTCTTTGGCTCATGTAACTGTTCTATGTACACATTTAGACCTACTGTTTAGTTCTGCCTTAATGATCCAATTATAGTTGAGTATTTTACAGCAGTGTGAGTTTCATAAACATATACTGGGATTGATGATTTAAACACTTTTTTTGCAATTAAAAGACTGGATATGTACATAATGTAATCTCAAGACAAAGGCACAATTTAAATTCAAGGTCTGATTGCTTATTGAAACGTTTTTTAACTTGTAACACACATTTTGTTCTGTAAAAAACATACCTTTAATAAACCACCAATATTCTCCAAATTAACTGTTGGCTTGAAAGCCATATTTATTATAGTTTATATCACAAAAACAAGTAATAGAAACACAAAAGGCAACTCTCGTAGGGAAAACCTGAATAACATAAGACTTCTCCAAAGGACGAGGAATAAACTAAACTAAATGAACGAAAGACTAGGCTTTATTCGCAAACTTGCTATAGTCACACGGAAGGCTTGCGTTGCATGTCAATGATCTGTAGTGATCAACAATGGTCCCGTGCCAAACTCACATAGGCACAATAATATATAAACAGGAGTAATGAAATAAAAGTACGAAGCCAGAGGGGAAACAGAATGAGCGATCATGTGACGGAACTCGAAACTATATATACATAGATCACACCTGAGTGAAAGATAAAAATATTTTTCACCACATTCCCCATCACTGAGATCATAATAATCTATGCCATACAAGGGCCGTTACCAGTGTCCTTGAGGGTACTGTTGGCGTCTCTCAGTTGTTCTCTAAGTTGAAGAAGCTGTGTTTTCAGAGAGGTGCATTCTTTGTCCTTCTGCCTTTTCACTTTCTTTAATCTCTTCAGATTCCATTCAAGCCCTCGAGCAGAAATGGCTTGTCTCTCTACTTCTGCCACCCAGTTTTGGATCTCCTCCCGAGCCAGTAGAAGATCAGCCTCTGACTGTCTCAACAGAGCATCTCTTTTTTGGATCTCCTAATAGAAACACAGAGACAGAGAGTCTCTAAGAATTAGCCACAGGCAAATCTCTCTGATGGACACCTCTCTGTTTGTGTGTTTGTTTACCTGGTCACACAGCCTCTGAGCTGCCTGCAGTTCCTCTTCCAGACTCGAAACCTTCATCTCCAGGGCATTGAGTTGTTTTTGCCTCTGAGTATCATCTACTACAACTGCCTTGTGCTTCCTCAATTTATCTTCGAGGCACTCAACTTTGGTTACAAAAAAAAGAGAGTTATGCACTCAAAGTTCCATTTCTCTCACTTAACCCTACCCCTTACCCCATAGTCCCTGATAGGGCTAAAAGAGAGGTTGAAAATATACCCCAATAAATTGGGAAGTTAATAGTCACCAGCCAATTGGTTCTGAAGGATCAGCAAAGGCACAACTCCTGGTAGTTTTTCATTTTTTGACCTGGACTTCTAGTATTCATTGATGTGGTTTGCAGTTGAGTGTATATGGCCCGGTTAAGAACCAGCACCTCTAAGTCTGAGGCCATGGTTCTCAGTCAGAAAATGGTAGTATGCTCCCTCCAATTTGGTGGACTGAAGGCCTTGCATTTTTGCATCTGCTGTAAGCAGGGGATCTTTAATTTTAAGCACAAGAGCTCTAATGTGACCTTAAACAAAATGAGGAGCTGTTTCTCCAGAACGGCAGAAGCAGAAGAAGTGAAAAGATGAGAAGTTGCAGCAAAGAGTGTTCGATGCTGAACTTTTAGTCACTTTAGTTTACGAGCACAAAGAGCTTACTGAAATTCCAGTTCACTAAAGCTCCATCTTGTGTTCAGGAGAGGGTCTATGCACTCGTTTTTAACTGCAAGAAAATGAACGCAGACAGCTGACGATGCAGTCGCTGCAGTGCAGTGCAAAGGCTTTGATACTGGTTCCAGTAGAGGAGCTTAGCCATCAAGAGGTCGGGAATATAATGATAGATTGACAGACACATTAAGACCATTTCTGCAGTATTGCAAAAGTAATGATGTATCAGTCTGTCGTGGTATCAATCGCTACCCAATTTCTACCCTTAACCATTGACAAAATTTGGAATAATAACTTATAGAACGTAGGCATCTGAAATTAGTTTCCTCTACAGGGTTGCCCTCCAGGAAGAGGCCCCGGGGAAGACCTAGGACATGCTGGAGATGACTCTTGGCTGGCCGGGAATTGCTAAAGTCCCCCCACAAGACGTAGACAAGGTATCTGGGTACAAGGAGATCCCTTCTTAAGACTGCAACCCCACCCCCATTAGCGGACAATGAATTAGAGAAGTACAATGAGTCGGTGACAAGGGTGTTAGTGTAACCATTAACTCTTAACATTTTGTGACCAACCATTATCAGCTTGTCCCTTCATTCAGGATACAGTGGCAGAGATTTAACATGATAATATTTTAGCTACCTAGTACAATGGATGGAGGATCACTTGGAGTTAAAAAATCAAAATAAAACAAGAATAATATTTCTCTCACCTGCCGTGTTGCAGTTTTGATGTCGTGCCAACTCCAGCTGGCAGACCCTCAACTCCTGGGCACTCTGATTGCAGCACTTCTGTGACTGAAACAGCGCCTAAGGAGAAACACATACACCTCCAACAATCACGCAAAGTGGTCACACAGCTGTCAGACTTCAGTGCCCGTGCCGTAGGGTGTAATGTTGATGCCTGGAGCACTGGATGGGTCAACCCAAAGCGGATGAGGCCTTCACCTCCCTGAGCTGTCTCCATTCCTATTTCTACTTTCAGCTGCATTCTGCTTGGTGCACACTTGATTTAGCATCTGTACTGCAGGAGACACATTTCCAGTCGAGGGTTTGTCCATGGTTTTTGTGCCTGACAGCAGTCTCTGGAAACTCTATGTGTGGGTGTCATCTGTGTCTAGTTGCCCAGGTTTACAGACTGACAATGAACATCACTGACTGGGCAGAGAAATGTCATCCCCGGGATGGTCAGGGTGACGTACTAAGTTCTCATTGACTGAAAATAGGTTTAAGTGAGACTTAGCTTTGAAATGTCAAAAAAATAAAATGGTTACAAAACTGAAAATGTGTTTTTACAGGAATTTCAGATGTTTTATTGAATCAATACCAGGGATGTAACAGTACTCAAAGCTCACGGTTCAGTGTTTTTAACCATTGTTTTCAGTTCCGTTTGGCCCTGATGGCTTACCAAATTGTAATGTTTTTATGAACAGATAAATAATGGGCGTTCATAGAATTCACTTTATTTTATCAAGACATGCACAAAAATGTTCACTTTAAATTAAAACAATAAAATAAACAGTTAATGCGGGCATGAGCTTCTTCAGTAACGAGTGGATAAGTGCAGGAAAGAGAGGGACTTAGGCCAGGCAAAATTTACAGGCACCTAGGGGTCCTGAAAACCAGGAAACACTATCTGAAGATGACATCCATGTTTCAAATGTTTATTTTTGCATAATTACATCTGATAAAACATTGCCGGCACACGGAGAAATTTTTGTTTATTTTTCTTTTTGCATCTTTGTCATATTCAACAGGAAAATTTCTCAAAACTATAGGTTTAAAAAGTTGACGACGTCTCCTCATAAGGCTGACAATTCCACCACTGGCCGAGTGAAACATTTACACAAGGAGCAGTTCATTGATTAGATATTTGTTTGCGGAGATGCGTTTCTTTCCCTGACATCTGCCCTTTCACATGCGTAAACTAATAATAATACATACAAGGGAGTTATTCAAATGAGGAACCTAACAACCGCGGTTCACAAACGTGTATTGAACCGAGTAGGATGTACCAAACCATTCGGTATAAAACCAAATATTGTGGCATTCCTAATCAACACCAGTTCCAAATATGGACACAGAAGCGGGATGTCTTCTTGACAGGGGTGATGGTAATATTTTGTACATTTTGACACAAACAACAAATTAATTGCAAACTGCCATGACTTGAAAGATTGTAGGTCATGCAAACACTATTATCTACCATCGGCAGCCCTAAAACAATAAACACTGATATTCAGCAATGGCTGAGAAATGCTGAGAAAGGTTGTTGGAAAAGAAAAGGTCTTTATGCAGCTATAGTGGTCATTAAAGAGCTTTTCTTTTTAAGTGTGGAAAAATAATTGTATAAGCACTAAACTCAGGCAAGACTGGAGGCCGTTATTTAGGCAATATTAAAATAATGAGCTGTCACGGGGCACTGGGACTCACTGCTCCATCGCCAACATGCGTCAAGACAAATCTATATTTCATGGGCACTTACAGATGTATAAATAGCCAAACTACAAGTTAGAATCATCTATAAAGCGTTGCTAAAAGGTTGCCATGAGATGGCAAGCACTGTCAGAAGGACTGGAGGGTAATCAATCTGAGAAGGGGGAGCGGGTGGGCAGTGGTGCGAGTAGGGCATTAAATCACGTCAGCATTTGCGTAGAGCATGACAAAGCGCTGACACTTGGGTTGACGTGTGAGCCCTCGGACAGCCTGATGGATCACTCCACTACACTCCATTAAAGCTGGATGGCTGCCTGCCACGCTGACATAACAAACAATTAGTCACGAAGGTGCCCATGAACTTGCATGAAGCCCCTCCAGATTCAAATCCTCCACTCATGACTGATAAATAGTCCCTGAGTTGCAAGGTGTCATTGCATGCTGTAACATATGACACCGGGAGCAGGTGGGTCCATTTAAAGCCCATTTTTTATAACAGGCAGAGATTACGGTGATTGATCCATGCATGCATGTGGTGTTTTTCTCTGCAACATGGACGAACACTGATGGCACCTCACTCACATGCTCGAGCTCCTCCACACGGGATCGCTGGGATTCGTAGTCAGAGTTTGCGTGCAGGTGAGAGGCCTGATACATGGAAAAATCAGCATGGGTCTTCAATAGATTCGCTTCCTGCTCTTCAACCTACAACGCACACCAACAGCAGAGCTCTCTATATAGCATACATTACACTTATGTATTTATGATCGAGTATATAGTCAAGCTGGAAACACCTTTTCACAATACATTTGTATATAAAGCATTCAATGCTTCCTCAAAGCAAAAAGGTTGTATTGACAATTATTTTTAAGGCATTATGTATAATTGAAGACCAACTGGGATGCGCTTACATACAATATTTAAGAGTATCATATATCATTTATTAAAGTTCCAACATTGCTGCAAGTTTACCTTTAGATATGCATGTACATTGAAACACAACACCCAGATTAAGGTGTAATCTAATAATAATGAAAAAAAAGATGGAGTAAACTCTGCTCTGAATCATGGGATACCGAAAACACTGAAAAGATCCATTTGATTTATTTCCTGGAGGTTAATATGAATAGGGGGCATGGAAATACCACAAAAAAAAAATTCACACAAGAGCGTTGATATAAATATGTAACATACTCAATCATCTTCCGTGTAACTTTATTGACAGTCTATTCTGGGATACTCTTCTGTGTTTAAAGGGTATTGTTTTGCGGGATCCAAGAAATCTGGAAGGAGTAATCCTTAAAAAAATATTTACTGTGGGTATTTTGACCCAAGTGCAATAAAAAAGAAAATTGTGCACAATATCTCTAAAACACAAAATAGCTCCTAGCAGCAAGCCATGCATTTACTAAACTTTAAGAAACTTTAGTATGGTGTGTTCCCCAGAAGAAATCATTCAAATGTACCACTCGGCTCACCTGCTATATTGCATCACCAACTGTACTGTTCAAGTGCACACATTGTCTCAATGGCAATTTCAAAGTAACAACCCTCCCAAACAAACAATGATCTAATTTCTTTAGACTTTCCATGAGGAATTTATTACAACAATCCTTTTCTTAGGACGAGTACTAATTTCAATATTCAATCACATTTTAAACTGTTAATTTTCATCTCAATTTCATTTCTTGAATGTGTATTTCTAAATGTAAAAAAATAACCTCTGAGTACCACAGGTGCTCCCAATGTCAAAATGTTCAGTGTTTTAGAGAAAAAGTAGCAATACTGCAACTACTAATAGATAACATGTATATTAACCCAAACATTTCCATGGCTGCTTTAAAACTCAGTAACTTTCTGTATTGATACTGTAAATCTTTGAATAACAAATATTTTCAAATAGGGCCCATCAAAAACCATTACTGTTGCTTTACAAAACCCTCAAGAAATAAAACAAAACAAACAAAAAAAACAAACACCCCCACACACTGGACAATTCACTGAAAGACTGAAGAGAAGCTTAACAATTACATCTGATAGAGATGTGTGTTCATGGGCTGCTGGCATGGCCTGTCCCTGCACTGCTGAGATCAATACACATTATTTCACCCAGGCACCAAAGAGCCTGCAGGATTTTCCACTTTACACTACCCTGCCATCCCCTCTGAATAACATGCACAAAAACCCAAACAACTTAAAGTCTATTTAAACACCAGTCAACCTGTCTGTGAGCACCACACACAATCTTTACCAAGCAACCACAAATCAATAACAACTCCAAATCCCAGAATTCCTCTAGAGAGCAAATCACAGCTCTTTCACTGAAACGATGGGAAATGAAACACCTAAAAATGCACTCTCCTACATTGGAGGAAGTGAGAGTGTTTTGACCTGGTTCCAGGACAAGCACTCAAAACTATCTGAAGCCCATACTAGATTTTGCTCTGATGAGTGGTTAGAGATTTCTAACTCTGTTTGTGTTCACACTTCAACAACCCTCTTCCTGCCAGTACATGCACATAGAAGACGATCATAGGGTTGTAGTCATTGGGCAAAGACAAATAGTAGGCGAGAGTGACTTGAGTCACCATCAAGTCCAAGTCTACCGTGACATTTATGGAGTCATCCACAGAGAACATCCAGGAGTGCTTAGGTTTATCAAGGATGTCAAGTCCAGTCTAATCTTACAATGTAAAGTCAGCGTCTAGTTTATCTTACGCAGACAATTTTGTATAATCTTGTGAAGTCCACTCTGTTTTTAGTCTAATCTTACCAAGTCAAGTCCTTTTGTAGTCTTATTTTACATAGCCCATTTTGTTTCTAGTCAAATCTTACCAAGTCAAGTCGGGTTTTATGTCAAATCTTACCAAGTCAAGTCGGTTTCTAGTCTAATCTTAGCAAGTTAAGTCCTTTTCTAGTCTTATTTTACATAGCCCATTTTGTTTCTAGTCAAATCTTACCCAGTCAAGTCGGTTTCTAGTCTAATCTTACCAAGTCAAGTCCTCTTCTAGTCTTGTTTTACATAGCCCATTTTGTTTCTAGTCAAATCTTACCAAGTCAAGTCCTCTTCTATTCTAATCTTACCAAGTCAAGTCCTTCTTAACTTTTCTAGTTTTATTTTACATAGCCTATTTTGTTTCTAGTCAAATCTTACCAAGTCAAGTCAGTTTTTATTTCAAATCTTACCAAATCAAGTCGGTTTCTAGTCAAATCTTACCAAGTCAAGTCAGTTTTTATGTCAAATCTTACCAAGTCAAGCCGGTTTCTAGTCTAATCTTACCAAGTTAAGTCTGTTTCTATAGCTGTATGTTACATAACCCAGTTTGTTTCTAGTCTACTCTTATTAATTCGAGAATTTACCTAGCAAAGCCTGTTTCTAGTCTAATCAAGTCAAGTCTTACATAGCCCGTTTTATTTCTAGTTTACACTTACCAAGTCCAGACTGCTTCTAGTCTACACTTACCAAGTCTAGACTGCTTCTAGTTTAATCTTACAACATACAAAGTTAAGTTTGTTTCTAGTCTACTCCTAACAAGTCACGCCAGTTTATAGTATAAAATCACCACAGTAAGGTCTGTTTCTAGTCTAATCTTACAAAGTCTAGGTTGTTTTCTGCTCTATACTTACTTATCATGTTTGATCTCATCAATTTCAATATGTTTGATTTCATGGTGCATGGTTCTATAACTGGCAAATCCTTCATCGCACCAACCAATCTTACCAGCTTAAACAAACTGGTGCATACTTTATGTTGCTTTTAGTCATGTAAATTGAATGTTGCTGTTTTTAATAAATTAATACCCTTGTAAAAAAAGTCAGTAATTACATTTA
Organism: Danionella cerebrum; assembly: GCA_007224835.1. Taxonomy (NCBI): domain Eukaryota; kingdom Metazoa; phylum Chordata; class Actinopteri; order Cypriniformes; family Danionidae; genus Danionella; species Danionella cerebrum. The sequence continues at coordinate 64,368 of SRMA01024769.1, read as the reverse complement.
TTCACACATTTGATGGATTCATTACACCTGATGTTTTTAATAACTTAGCACATTTCCCAGTGTGGCTGTCCCTATCATAATAATTTAATGTTGTTTGCAGTTGGCATACCTCATGATGGAGGCTGGCAGCAGTGTCCTTCAGTGTGCTGATGAGGAGTTTGCTCTCCTTAGACTGTTTTCGACTGATCTCCAGCTCTTTCCGTGTCTCTCTTAGCTGCTGGCTCAGAGAGGATATGACATCATCTCCAGACTCCAACTGTGATTTCTGTACATGCAGAGCTTCCAGCAGAGCTTCAGTCTGTGATCTCAGACAGATAAGCTGAGGTGACAAACATTTAAAAAAAAGAAAAAAAAACACCTTGGTAAAATAATTCTCCCACCTTTAAGATTTCATCAATATTTTTATGCAGCAGTTTTATATGGGTAACTAGCAGAGATTAGGAAAGGAGGTGGTATCTTGTTATAAAAGATACGTTTCAAGAAGCAAAGAATACGTTTACTACATCTACAAGGACAAGACCAAAGAGTAGTTCAAGGATGCAGTTGTATGTAGACTGAGTTGTAGGTGAAGGTGGAAACGGTCAACGAGTTAAAAAAGAAAGACAGACAGAAAATAACTAGAAAATAATCTCCCTCTACATGAAACAATCAATGTTGATGTTTTCAATGCAGGTGGTGACATGAGTCGCCAAGAAAACAATTGGTGTCACAGTACATTAAAACCACAACAACAGGCCTGTTTAACATGTGAATGATTCAAGAAGTGAGGTTTTCTGATCAGATCAAACGAAATGGTGCTGGTTGGCCAGATGAATGCTTGCTGTGTACCCAAAAGCACCATCTATGTCTAAAAACATAGTCATGAAAAAAAGTCTAGCATTTTGGTAAACAAGGACAATATGCACAATATGTTTATTTGTGGCTTGGGTTATTCTTTACAAAGTCGATGCTGTTTGTTTGTATAACTGTCCCAAATTGGACTTTATTCACAAAACTTTTAACTCAATGCTGTTTATACCTGCAAGTATTTATGTTTTGTTAGCGTAACTTTGTTAAGCACTTTGGCCAACTTTAATTATATTCAGATGTTCATAATTGTAATCAGTACACTTTATTCAAAAGTGTATAGTATTTGAAAGAAGTTCATTTCAGTGTTCTTAAATCATAATAGCTAAACTGGACTTTTTTTCGTCTTTAAATGAATCAACCAAGTATTACTGAGAACAAATGATTAAAACATTACATAAATAAAAAATAGGTAAAAAAAATGATGTGAACAACAAATATTGAAAAGAAATTCATGGACGAAAGCAACAGCAACTCCAACTAAAAATCCCCAAGTGCAAGTCCAGTACAAACCTGACTGTGGGCTTCTTTAAGGGCCTGCTCTCGGCTATGCAGACTGGTCTCTAGATGAGTGGTTTTGAGCTGGTAGGTCTGGTACTTCAGTTTGCAGAGCTCCAGGGATTCACTCAGAGGCTGGAGCCGGGTTTCTGTGTCTGAGGCCTGTTTCTCAGCCCCCAGTAAACCGGCTTTCAGCTGAGGCAACTCTGTATCCAGATTCTGTAGAGCTGCTTCCCTGGAGGGCACCTCAAACATAAACAATACATCAATTTAAAGCCGTTGTTTTCAACAGAGCACACAGTTATAGAACAAGGATCCAAAAATTCAGGAAATCCTCAATTGATTTTGTTCTAATCGATTATTAATATCTTTAATTTTCCACCACTGCTGCTGTAGCACATGCCAGCCTCCCACTTCCCCTGTATGCATAAATGGAAATGATGGAAATTGCATTTTATCAATATATATATTGTTAAGCATTTAGAAAGTTTATTACTGAGTTCATTTTTTACATACATTTTTTATACAACGCATTTACATTTTGTAATGTACAGTTCACAACAAATCTAGCTGCTCAATAAAATTCCATAAAGAATATTTCTGAAGCAATCTGTGCTGTCTTACCTCATCCACAGTGACCTCCTTCCTGTTATGCGTGTCCAGCTGTTGTCCGACACCATCCCAGTGTTTCCTGTTTTGCGTTATTTGAGGCTCCTGGTCATCCAGTTGCCTTTTATATTCTTCTGTACGCAGGTCACACAGCTGTTCCATCTGCTCTTCATACTGAGAGAGAATAACACAAAAACTGTGATGAAGCCATTTATATATATATATATATATATATTTAAATTATTCGTTCTGTTTAAATCTGTGCTTGACAGAATGGCTCCTTCTTAAAACTTTGTTTTGTCTTTGTCTCCTGAGACCTGAGTCAAATTCATTGGTTGTAATGGATTTGATATTATTTCTTTTAGCATTGTCAAGTGTTTCTAAATACAGTTTATATTGCTCAGAGTGGCAGTCATTTAAACACAAAAAATAAATAACATTTAATCTTTAAATGATTAGTTTCAATGAAAAAAACTATACCCCAGATAAAAAAAAAATAAGGACAAGCAACTCAAGTATGCAAGTATGCATACCTTGATTGTAACAAGTGGTTATTTGAGTTATTGTTGCCTTCCTATCAGCTCAAATCAGTCTGGAGATTCTTTCTTTCACTTTCTAATGTTCGGTTTAAACTGCAGCAGATTGTCTACATTCCAAAATGTATTGAGTCGCAGCCATGTGACTGGTTGATTAGAAATTTGCATTAATAAGCAGTTGGAATGGTGTACCTAATAAAGTGGCTGGTAAGTGTATAGGTATCACGTTAATGCCTTGATTTGCTCTATTCCTCAATTAGCTCATTGGAACCATCCTTGTACAAATCTAAATCCAAAGACTCAATTTTCTGGAGATGTGGCATTTGCAGCATAATGAACGCCACCTACTCTAAGACACAAAGTGAGGCCTGTTTGCTCCCTGAAGCGTGTCTGTGGTGGCTCACTGATGGCAGTTCGACATTAGATTATTAGACTCCAGAGAGAAAGCATCCTAGATTGGATAATATTATTTTTTCCCCTGGCTGTTGATGCATTACAAAAATAAGGATCGCTGTAACAGATGTCTTGCAGGGTGAAACTAATAAATCACACAGACTCCTGCGTGTATATTAGTTCTGTGAGTTAACTTGGATGATTTATTGGCCTGGCAAAAACCTTGGATGGAGTCTCCTCAGTGCATTTGGCCTCACCCAAAAGCATCATTAAGAGCAGCATCTAATTGTGAAGTTTTAAAAGAGTGCAGCTCTATAATGAATCCATTAGTGATTCAGATTGGCTCCTGTTTACTTGTAATGAAGCCATGAGGATTCACACAACTGCAAAATGCTGAAAGACAAATTAAATAAATAAAACAAACAGAAGCAGAAAAACACAAACCAGAGTGAAGAAAAGAAAGTTTGAGACAACTGTTACAGAAAACCTTTTCAAAACTTTACCACCAGGGCCTGCTTTGAAGTGGGAGCATGAAGTGGTGAGTACTGACGAACACTTTATATACACAAAATATTATAGTGAGGATTTCTGAGGAGGAAGGTAGCTGAATTCAGAGGTGAATATTAATTAATATTTGTAGTATGATGATCACCTGACACATTTATTAAAGGCAGTGTTAGTGATTTTGGAAATCAAACAAAATAATTTGTAGTCAATCAGCAGTAAGGTGTGAAAGTTAAGAAATTTGAGCCAGTGTATAAAGAGTTGAAAAAAAAATGCAATAAAAGCAAAAACCACTTTTACCAGAAAACAAAAGATGTGGTTAAAGGTTTGAGCTGGAAGAAGGTGGAATTGTTGACCACTGAGTTTATCTGATGATCAAGTCAAAAGCATCATAAAAAACTAAATCTCAGATTTTTATACATAAAATTTCACCGGTAACTGCTTAAGAGTAGAAGCAAACGAAAGATTAAAATAGTATAATCAATAGTGAAGAATAGTGAACATTTTTTTTGTCTGAAGACAAACTTTCTGTGGAGCACTAGGTGAGTTCTTCTTTGATTAATTTATGGCATTTAGCTGTGAACATAAAATGGAGTTATGGCATTTTGGGAAAAAAAGTCTTCATATTATTTTTTTATAGCTGGAAGTTTTATTTGCAAGATAAATAAAGCCTTCTTTTTAGCATGTTGGGGTCCAATATTTTTGTGGAACGTATAACTTTTTAACTTGTTATTTATTGTTGTATTTTAATTGGTTGAAAACTACTTTTAAGGACCTCTGTAGTGAATGTCAGGGCCAAAACTTGGAAAGAAGCAACTACCATAATTTTCGCAATATAAGACGCACCCCATTTTAAATTAGGGAGATCTTGAAAAAAAAAAGATTCTGAACCAAATACTGTTGTAAAAAATTTAATATCAACTCTGTAAAAGTTAACAGCAGTTTAAGAACATTTATATGCCAAACATGTAACATGAAAAGTAAGTAAAGTCAGTAAACAGTAAAAGTAACACCATCACTGTTCCAGTGCAACATTGCCCCCACATTAGTAATACCGTAATAACCAGTAAAATTGTCACCACATTACAAATAATAGCTAGTAGGATTGCCCCCACATTAGAAATAATAGCTGGCACAATGCAGCTGCTTACCTGCTCCTTACGATCCGCGCTATGGTGGGATCGACGAGCAGAGATGGGCGATGACGTCAGTGCGCACCGCCGGGTGTACAAATATGGTTGATGGCTCCGGAGCTAGGCTGAAGCCGCGGCCTCTCTTACGCCTCTCCTACGGCTGTGACCGCCCTCCGCTCCACATTCGCCGTATAAGACGCACCAACTTTTACCCCTTTGGGGAAGAAAAAGTGTGTCTTATACGGTGAAAAATACGGTAATTTGATTTTTAAGTAAACTGTTGCAAGGTGGGCAAATTTCCAGCTGATCAAGCAAGACAAACTTGTTCATAAAAAGAGAAAAGTTTACTGGATTATTTAAATCATTAGCCTTTCATGAAAACTGCCATGCGTAATACTTTCTAGTATCTCAATTATATTTGCACCGATTCAGCAAAGTTTAGCGAGGGTTTACTTGGGGGTTTACTCATGTCGGACAGTTAAAGCTTCCATACTACAAAACATCATCAGTAACCGAATCTTTGCTGAACATAAAATCCACATCTCTGCAGCTTTGAGTGTCTGCATGGGAATCAGTATAAAGCTCAGTGTAATTTCCTTATTTCAGTCACAAACTCATCACACAGACAACAGCCTGCGGTTGTTTCAGATGAGACTTTTCATGGGACTCTCATTCTATCCCTTCCCTGATTAATTTCATACCACATCGGTTGGCCAACAGTGTTATTAGCATAAAATTTCCATGGATCAGACACGGCAATAAAAGTCCTGTCATCAAGTCAGTTGTCAAACACACAATTTCAAATCTCATTTAGTTTCTAATATCATTTTCATACCAGGCAGATGGAGAGAGAGAGAGAGAGAGGGGTAAATAATGAACGGACCCATCAATCAAAATTAAGCCGAGGGTCTTACCATGATTCAACACAGACCAGAGTTCAAATGGTGAAGCAGAACAACAGAGGCTGAGATGCGAAAACTGGCCCTTTTGAAACGAACCTTTACCATGGGTAGCACCTGATAATACTTTTAAATTGTTAGGAAAGTTCCACATAACATAAAGAATATAAATTGATAACAGATGTTGGTACTTTTAGCTCTCTCGTTGATTACAAGTGCCATAAAACACCAATAACAGAAATGGTGCTTTAATGGTCGTAATCAGACTAGAACTAGTACCAGTTTTAATTTAGCATTGAAAACTGGCCATCCCACAGTGGTACTCTGCACCCATACAGGCGCTACAAACTGCATCTACAGATTGCACAATTTGAATTCTTAAATGAATTAAAAATAAATCAAAATTAATTATTCAAACTAAATGTTCTCTTCTTTCTTGCATGGGTTTCCTCCGGGTACAGTGGTTTCCTCCACGACCCCAAAAAACACGAGTCTAGATAATTGAATAATGTACATTCCCCTTAGGTGTGAGTGCGTGCGTTCTTATGATGGGCTGGTGACCTGTCTCGGGTGTACCCCCGCCTCTAGCGCTATTTGCACTGGAGATGAATAAATAAACCAAATTGACATTCCCAGAAAAAAAAAGCATGAGTGCATTCTACACTTATCTTTCATAAATGTGGGATTAGTTAGGATTAGCATGATTAGTTATTTCATATGGAAATTTAGAATGGATTTATTTTGCCATTGGTTAATATTAGATTTTAAACATTTTGAGTGATCAGGGACCTAAAACAAAAAGAATTTAGTGTAGAATATGCTCTTTTCCAATTAAGGCACAAATTGTTGTATTTAGGAGATCTGGCAATCAGTGTTGCGGTTCAACTGGTAATCCCAATATTAAGTCCCGATGTATAGTAAGACTTCACGATTTTGCCTCATGGAATTACAATGCAGATTTTTGGGTAAAAAAAAAAAAAAAAAAAGTAGAATTACTTCACTCGACATGTGCTCATTAAAGGTTTGTCTTGTTTGGAATCAGCTTCTCTCTCCTATCGATTGTAATTGGAAATTTTACAATTTAAAAAAAATTATATAACATTTATTAAAGATGTTAGCAGTAAGAATAGTAATAGCACATCATTCCTTAATAAAATGTGCGATTTAAATCATGGGTAAAAAATGTTCATGACTGAGAAACTGATGAAAATAATAGTTTGCTTATTGGGTATTTCTTCCCGTTCATGTTGTGCTATACAATTGAAAAATACCAAATCGCAAGAATAATCCTATTCCTAAACAGTTATCAATCTTTGAATTATGTTGAATAATTAAGGGATTTCATTAAAGTCTTTGAGCTCATTTATCTCGTGTATATAGCTGTTAAACAGGCAAACGCACACAGACAAACACACGGAGACATAAAGTCACGCCGAAGGCCTAGTCACTAATAATGAAAAATAACAGTGGTTTGGAAAGAGTGGAGGGGTGGGTGTTTAATTTTAATAAGGACAGTTAATCAATGCAATTTAATCAATCTTGCTTAATTAAAAAAATCAATATTGTGAAACAATTAAGGTGCATAAACAAGATTAAAATAAATGAAGGAATGATGCCGCGAGCAAGTCAGACCCTAATGACAGCCATTTAATTGGAATTCCAGGTCTGTGTTGGATTTAACCATGTGATAGACAGGAAATAGTTTGCACAAACACCCTTCAGCAAAAGTCAAAGCATCATGTTTTCTTAACTCTCAAAAACCGTACTTTGGACTTATTTGTTTGCTCTCTTTGCTCATGTGTTGCGCACAGCTAATACACAAGGTGAAAGACACAAAGTTCTACTGTCATAACATCTCGACTTGTTGGTCATTTACAATGAAAACCGTCCTCTCCAGTACGCCAATACATTCATTTCTTTTCAGGGTGAAGTGGTTCTCTGGAGCACTTCCAGTGAAAGGCGGGGTACACCCTGGAAAGGGGGTTGGTCCATCACAGGGCAACACATTTACTTACATATTCACTCCTGAAGGGCATTTAGAGAATTCAATTAACCTGACGCTTCTATGTTGGTTTATGGGGGAAATCAGAGCACCTGGAGAAAACCCACACAAACACAATTAGAACACCCAATCTCCTAATGTGCTACCCACTGTACCACCATGCCGTGACTGCCACCCTAAACCAATACAACAGTAAACAAATCAAAGCAGTGTGTTGTTGCTTCAGTGTTCACCATTTTCAGCAACTACATGTTTTGTAATGTAAAACAATGGAGCATCGTTTCTCTCCCATTGATCAGCTTTATTGTAATACTGAAACTCTGTGAAGTCTTTAAAGTATTCAATACCACGTGTCAGGAATTCAGTCCACAGCAATGAATCACAAGCACCAGTCACTAGTCAAGATTGATAGAAAACACCAAAAGTTACTCCTGCAACCAATCACAAGTGTTCAAAGTCAACACACCCCTTCCAAGAGAGACCTTTTCAGGGGAGCATTCCCTCTACTTCAGCGATCAATGACAATACAGTGATCTCTACACAACTTCCTTGATCATAGTCACCTGAGCTCCCCTACTGTTTAAGGTACTGTTAAAGAAAATAGTTTAGACTAAGATTAGTCCCCAACTTAACTCTCTACTTATAGTTCCTTTGAATTTCTGAGTTAACATATAAACAGTAACTTTCCATCAAATCTTGTAGATTATTTTTTTCCAAAGGGAGTCATGTCTTTGGAAGCAAGTTTTTTCTCACACCATGAAAAAACCCATGAAATTCTGTAAACACTCTACAAATCCAAAAGGTAGCGGTCAATTCATGTCATTTTCAAAACGAGTATTTAACATTGAAGTTTGAAAAAACATGGGTGCCTCCGTTTGGTAATTAGAAATGGAATGCGTCGACCGCACATCCCATTTTTATGCGTAGTTGATTGCATAAAGTGCATTTGAAGTTGACATTAATCACTTTTTCACAAACCCAACAGAAACTCTGCTGGTTATTTACCGCTACAGGCCTGAGCCAGCCAGTCCTTGAATGCTGGGTCTTCCACTCAGCTGTCGGAAAAGTCTGCAGTTGTCTTGACTGGACATTGATTATCTAGAAAGTTAAAAACGTTAACCAGGCAGCTGCGCATGCAGTGTTTGAAATGTTCATATGACGTCAAACAGTTGAGACAGACTCAGATGAGGCTCTAGATTCAAGCACACCCTTTAAACAAACTAACTCAAACTTTACCAGATAGAATTTCCATCAAAATTGCACACCTCATTGTCTGGAAAAAAATAATACCTATTTCTAAACAGTAACACCTCTAAAACAGAATTTACACTTTTTTGGCCTTAAATTTATATCACTTTTTAAAACCAAATCAACCTGTAGCCACCCTGGCCAAAGTAAAAAAAAATGTACAGTTACATGAAAATGGTGCTGCATTTACGTGTAAAACCGTGCAGAAAACAACCCATTTTCAAAATAACCGTATGTGGATAGGGCCTAAAAATAAACCTTTAATAATAACTCTTCAGAATAATCTTGTCCCAACACTCTTAAAGAAGAGTTTTTTTTCAGACTCTTTATATCTTTTGCTTTCTCTCTAGGTCTCTTCAGCCGCTGTTTTGGAGTAATCTGACATCTCATCCGTACAGTAGGAAATGCCACATGAAGCAGTTCCTAACAAACCCGACGTGCCCTTCTTCAGACAGAGCAGATTGAGGTGTGTGCATGTCTCTGTGTGCCCTTCAGCAAAAATGAATTTTCCAATCGCTGTTACTTCTGCCATGAATAAATAAACAAATGAATAATTGAGAGGGCAACATAAATAAATAAGCTCACAAACATTTTGCTGGCACTCATAAGCTAGGAGGATAACTGGAGCTGAATGCTAATGATGAAAACAGTACAGCGAGCAGAATCCGATGCATTATTCACTCGCTTGCTTGGGGAAAAAAGTAGAAATAAATTAATAAATATGGGAAAGAAAATCTCTCAAAGAACTCAAGACTCCAGTCAGCATTGAAGTGACAGGTTTGTCCCATTTAGAACAGACAAGGACACACTGGCAAACAAACAACTGACCAGCAAGAGTCACATGAATAAACCAGCAGAGACTCGTACCTCAGTAAACAGCCAAGGAAAAAGTTTCTGAAAAGACGGAGTGCGTCAGGTCAGCTTTGTGTGATTGGATCGACTGGACCTTTGATGTCCTTGGTTCAGATCACATTTGGGTATGGCCTTCAAATGCAGCTTACTTCTAAGACAAACATTTTACATTAAGCTGACAAATGTATGCGAACATAATATCGATTTTACTATGATTTTGAACCTTATTATTATTTAATTAATTAATTAATTTATTTTGAACCTTATATCGGAGATACCACGATATCAAACATTACCTCACTAAACTTTTATATGTACTTTGAAAAAGCATATAAAAATTATTTTTATTAATCCAACCCTGTTAGTTTATACAGGCATTATATAATATATATATAAATCATTAACTGAACAGTTTATGATTTTTTTAGCCTTTTTTTAGTAGTTTGGTGCACATTGTTGATACTAGGAGAGCAGGACCTGTTTTTTATTTGTCCTGTGCGATCTGTTTACATGCTGCACCATCTGAACACAGGGGTGGAACAAGTGGATACTGTGTACAAAACCATTTGCTGAAGTCATTTAAGCCAGAAATTCTGTCAAGTTTTTTTACATAATGAACAAAAATAAATAGTATATTTGAGCAGCTTATTGAACTTGGTAAAATATTTGAAGCCTAATAATGAGCAGAAAATGTTAGGGTTAGGCTAAACTGTCTTTGTTGATGGTGAACTGCCAGTAATTTCAATTAGCTAAAACCATAACCCATAACTGTCCCTTTTCGGTTTTCAACCAAAGTCCAGTATTCCTTAAACTGTAAGACAGGACAACTAGAAATCTAAAATAACTACCTATTAACCACTTATAAACTACAATTAGATGGATACTCCAGAGTGATTGACTTCACGTGAGAGTATTGCACAAGCAGTGATGGTGGAGACTATTCCTTCCCTCAAGTTTCAAATCTTACATATTTTGGTACTTAGCCACATCATGCTTGTCTTAAAATTACGAAATGAGCAGCAAATATTGGGAAAAAAATCTCATTTTAAGACAACAGAACTGGTTATGCTGGTCAGAGACCTAAAGAAAGAACAGTTATGGACTCAGCTGTACCTCCTGCATCATAATAACCTGTCATAATATTAGATGCTGTTTTGATCAGAGGCTTGATTAGAGAGTGTGTAGGTGTGTATGCAAGGTCTCAGTGTTAAACCTCTAACATGTGCTGTTGAACTCAGAGTCAGACAATAGCAAGCAATGCCTGGCACTTAGCTGCGCTGCGAAAGACATTGTTCTGAAACTAATTGAATAGGAGAGTGTTGAAAACACTCCATGTCCTTGAGCTGCTCTTCTCTCAGTCCTGAGAGAGAGAGAGAGAGAGAGAGAGAGAGAGAGAGAGAGAGAGAGAGAGAGAGAGAGAGAGTAAAAAAAAGAAAAGTATAGCCTGACAGTGTGGAAAACCATTATCTAAACATGGATCTATTAACCCTCTCATGTTAAAAGTCAATTCAAGTCTCAAGCTTGTCTCCTGAGGAATAACAGCCCATTCTTTCTGAGCACAACTCTGGACTTCAGTATGTCCCACAGATTTTGTTTTGGTCCCAGTACCAAACACAGCATTATACTCTCACCACCACGTTTCACTTTGGGAACAGTTTTCTTGGTGTTGAATGTTTCTCCAAACATAGGCAACATCTCTATGGCCAAAAACCTCATGTGACCAAATTACACTTTTCCAGTATCCATCACTTCTGCCTGGGTTGTCCTTAAAAAATACAATGCAGGTGTGGAGCTGCCTCTTCTGCACACATTTCTTGGTTGGCAACCTCATAATGCTCCGGCGCTCAAGCGACTGTCTTCAGTGAAACATCAATTCCAGACTTCACAAGTGTCTTGGTAGTTGTTCTATGGTGTTTAGAAATCTCCATCACAGTTTTCTTTCAAAATGTAAAAAAAAAACCTCAAAAATAAAAGAAATTAAAAATTCTTTTCTACATCAGCGCTTCATGTTCTCCTCTGTGTCTCTTTCAACATCTTCAGAATGCTCTTCATTGCAGTTCTTGGCACTTAAAAAGTGTTTTGATAAAAATGCTCCCTTTCCATCTTTAAGAGCAATAACACTTCCATCTCTCAAGTCCAAACTAATCTCTTTAGTCTTTACCAGAATAGTTAGTTTACTAGTTTTTTTCCAATGTACTAATATATGTGAACATATAGGTTCACAAAAATGTCCACAAATATAGGTTAGATGAACATATATACCTCTATCTTAATACCTATATACCTATACCTTAATCTAAATGTTCACAAATATATGGCAAATATGTTATCATATAAGTGATTTATGTTAACATATACTGTACATCCTATATGTTGACATACGTCACCTATATGTTCACATATATGCACAAATGTACACATTTTTATATGTCACAGAGATTGCCTTTTTTTCTTTTCAGAGAGAGCTACATGAACAGTGACAAAATCCTTATTCCACTCATTAAAATGCAACAAATTTTGTATTGCACGAGTTCACCACCAGGGCCTGCCCTGTAGTTAGCATAGAGTGCCAAGTACAAGCTGTCTGATCGCGGAAGGTACCCACGTTCTGCCCCCCAGTGAGGAGAAAGAGTGGAAGGTGAGTGAAGCTTGGACTAAGTCAAAGAGAGGAATGTAAATAATGGAGTGAGTGATGGCATGACTGAGAGCAGCTGAAACTTGTTTACCAAACAACACTTGTTTTAATTAAACATCAAATGTACAGGTAAATAACTTATCTTTAGGAAAAGTGACCCACAATCTAAAGCAAAGTACCCTAAACAAAAATCAATGGTTACAATTTACCAAGAAAACAACTTTTTCCAAACTTTGTGATTTCTGAATCAACTTTACACACTCTGTGCTTTGCCAGAAATCAAGAGAACCCTTTGTCACAGCGTTTTCCTTCATATAAACATTTGCGAGTACATACAGGATATTATGAGGAGTTTGCTGACCTTTCTCTCCTTTTCCAGTAGTGGCAGCGTCTTGTCAACTTCTCTTTGGAATTCATCAATCTGCAGCACTCTCAAACGTTGCTCTTCTTCCTACACGCAAATGAGGATGAGAGACAACTGGAGGTGAGACTCACAGGGAGGAAATTCTTAGTTACAGTATGTGTCAAACGGATACCTTTGCATAATGTATATCACACCTCTGAGATGATCCATTAGCAGTTTGGTGAGCGCTAAATTACTTGAGTGCATTGAAAAACACGATATTCACAGATCTGTCCATTGCCTTTCTTCACGAGTGGACAGTAGATGAACAGTCAAACCCTGGTGGGTTTAGATCTTTATGCGCGCCTGTGTGTAGGGGGGTGGGGGGTACATTGATTTATAATTTTAATATCTCTAATTTCTACTGCAGCAGTGCTTCCCAAATGTCGTTTGCCAATTTGTGTCAAACCGCGTGACCATTTGTCTTAATACGGCTTATGGCAGTCCCAGCAGGGGACAGATATGTGATTCCGACCGAGAGAAGGTGACGTGGCTGCTTTGAGGATTTGTCTTTATATTTTCATCATTGCTTCAGTGGGGTACATCAGAAAACTGCATGAACAAAAACAAACTATGCACATTAATACCCATGTTTTGCTTATAAATACAACAAACAATATCTTGTCACCTTCCATTCTCATGAATAGTGATGCGTACATGAATACTGTTCTATTTTTTAATAGTAAATAATTGAGGCAGTTGGCAAAAGTGTATTATTTGGATAAAGAAATTGAAATTGAGGTGGCAGCCCCCCACCAAAACAAAAAACCCCTCTTTTAAATGCATGGTGGCTTACTGAAGGAAGGTGTGCTCATTATCAAATTAAAATGTATGAGGCATGAGACTTGGGTTCTATGTGCTCATTTTAACATTAATTGGGATGCACAGAGAATCTATGTGTAAATCCACGCAAATATAAATATGACCCCTAGTTACTTATGAATATTGATGTACATAGGAATGATTTTAAATGCTTTTCTATTTTTAATAGTAAATGATGGAGATAGTTTGGATTTTTTCATAGATAATCCAATCTACAAACTCATAGTCAACAGATTAAAAACAGTGTAAAATATAGCAGGTGACTGCAAGCTAGCATGAATTTAACTTCAAACTCATCACAAGAATGTATTTATTAATTTATATCTGACTCAACTTGAAGGTATCCATCTATTTAGCCCTTAAAACTGGCGACATAATATGGCTCATATTTAATGCAGGTTTTAAGCTAACATTCATTCATTCATTCATTTTCCATTCCCGCTTATTCCCTTTCGGGGTCACGGGGGTCTGCCGGTGCCTATCTCTGGCACACATTGGGCGAGAGGCGGGGGTACACCCTGGACAGTTCGCCAGTCCATCGCAGGGCAACATTCACACACACACATGCACACCTAAGGGGTATTTTAGATTAGTCAATTAACCTAACCGCATGTTTTTGGGATTGTGGAGAGAAAACCCACGCAAGCACAGGGAGAACATGCAAACTCCTTCCAGGAAGGTCACCGGCGAGCCTTGAACCGACAACCTTCTACCTGGAAGGCCACAGTGCTACCCACTGCGCCACTGTGCTGCCCGTTTTAAGCTAGATAAATACTATTTATTTAAGTTAGATATTTACGTTTTTTTAATGATTGGGTCACCTTTATTACCAGGAATATGATTTAATATCCAATATTGCATTAATATAAGTTCTAGAACATTATGAATGAAACGATCAGAGAGAAATCTGTGTTTATATGCATATATAAGTCAGATTTTCCAGTAAACATTGGCATAATTCTTATTATGCAAATGTGACAAAAAGTCATGTGCACACTACCACCCTAAAGTTTTCCGTCCCCTTTTTCTCTTCCATATTTCATTGTATGACTGTGAACATATGGGAATGCACTACTATACGTTATAATTATTAATACCCTGATGGTGGAGCTGTAGAGTTTGTTTCTGACACTGTTGAGCTGCTCCTGAAGAACACATCTCTCTCTCTGCCAATCTTCTTCTTTTACTCTCAGTTCTTCTTGAACTCTCTGGAGCCGTTGAGAATCCTGAAGTTCAACACAGACGGATCACAGACTTTAGATCAAAGATGTTTCATGAGAATGTAAATTCTAAAAAATGAAGGGTTGGGGTTGCCAACTAAAAGCTACAGAAATGCAGTGATTCTCCCGTATGACAATAATGCTCCTATTCTGGTTTAAAAGTTACATTTCTATCAAGAAAGAAAGAAATGTTACCCCTGTTCAATTCAATGTCTTTGTATCCTTTCTTGAATTTGCAATACATTAAAATAATGAATAAATGGAGACCAGTGTTCATACGTGAATTGAAAATAATTATGATCTAGTGCTATCAATCAATTTAAATTGATTTATTGCAATTAAATTTACATTAAAAAACAATATTTCCTGCAATAAACCATCAATATCCTCCAAAAGTATTAAAGTTTTTTGATCAAAGTTTATAGATCTCAAAAACAAGTAATATAAACACAAAAGGAAAAATAAAAGAAACTTGTAGGGAAACTGAATAACATAAGACTTCTCCAAAGGAGGAGGAATAAACTAAACTAAATGAACGAATAACCAGGCTTCCTTCACAAACTCACTAAAGTCACATAATCTATGCTAAGCATATAATATATACAAAGGTTAACACAATACACCCGGAGAGTTAATTAAATTAAATAGGAAGCCAGATGGGACGGGACAGACAATGGGCAAACAGATGAGCGATCATGTGATGGAACTATGACAACACAATCAAGGCGTAAAAAAGCTAGGAAATGAATGTGACAAACCATGTCCTTCCTTGGTCTTATTCACACTTCTTAGCATGTTGAAAATACGGAAATACAAAACAAACTGCAAATGTTCAGAGGATCTACAAGAAAGAATGGTTTATTTACATACTAGAATTACAAAATTGTTCAAAGGAGAAATGCTGGCCAATGATCTACATGTGGAGACACCAAGAATCATTCCAAGAATTACTCATCCTCGGAGTATTGCAACTCAATAAAAATTTCAATACCCTCATTTGTGGAGTATTCCTCTGAGTATTACAACCCAATTCGAATCCAATACCCTCAATTGTGTTCTGAGGAAAAAACAAACAAAACAAACAGGAGCGCAATCTCAATTCTCAACAATACCTGATGAGAAACATTTTGGTGAATTGTTGCCTTAAGTCTTAAGTCTTTTGAAACTGAGGCACTTGCTGAATATTTCAAATGCAGCTGACAGATTACTCATGTTGTGAGCAGGGACTTGTTTTGGACCACTGGTGTTCCACTAGACCACTGGTGTCTTCACGTCCAAGTGGAGTGCATGAAGGTTGGATCAGTCAGCAAAGCTTGTCCCTTGACTTTTATTTTATTAAAATTTATTAAGAAAACTGCCATTCCAGTGAACAGCCATTCCATCTTCTGATGCTTTTTTTTTTTTTTTTACATTTTAAAGGTTTAAAGAGCAGTGGTGTCAACTGTTCTGATGGCCTGAGCAGATGAAGGGGGCGTGACAAAAGCATGTGCACAGAAGGGAGGGGTAAACAAACCACTTTCAGGAGACCAAAATAAGAAGGCATTCAAATAAGCTGTTTTAGATTAAAAATAGCATTTTAGAATATATAAAAGGTGCAGTGCTAGTCTAGAAAGGTCTAAGATTCATTTTAAAGACCTAATATAGTGAACCCCTTTATATAGTGGGATTATGTTCAGCTTTTGGATGATGGGTGTCAAATCACAAAATAGAGATCCTCAAATAAATACAGAAAGAGTGAGCAAAATTTAAAGCTTCACAGCAGTGTGCCATATTCAGAGCTGTAAAGACCCACATTTAAGAGCAGAAAAATCCACTTGAACAAGCCGCTATTGACCCATGCTGAGTCTTGCTTTTCACGCGAACAAAAAAGTAAAAAATAAAATAAAGGGAACAAGTTGTCGGAAATGAAATTTCAATTCATCCAGTCCCTTTATAGACTGATGCGGGAGCTGGCTAGGAGAGCTGGGGATCAATAGTGTTTAGACAGCAGAGCAGATTTTCTAAGAGCCGGATCAATAGGAAGGAGAGAGGGAAAAATACCTTGGCTTTTCTTCGGCTGTTGCAGTAAATAGGAACAAATCAGTGGCCTAAGGCTAAATGCATTGAGCAGGTGCTTCCGACTTCTGTGCTGTAAATAAAGATCAGCACACGCAGAAAGTTCAGCCAGGGTCCCAGAGAGAGGGGGTGGGACACACACACACATGACTCATGCTGGCTCAGATGCACCAGATACAAACCTTGCGATGCTTTTGCTCCCTTTCTTACAGTGTTCATCTTACAGCTTTACACAGTCATTTTTATGTATGGAATTACAAGATTCCACCTGGAAAGTCATTCATAGAAGTATTGATAGCGTTAGTTAATAATACCCAAAAAAGGTTGCAGACTCTAATGCTCTGTTGAACCACCTTTAGCTTTTTATTACGGCAAGCATTCGCTGTGGCATTGTTTTGAAAAGCTTCTGCAATGTTGCATTAATGTTTCACCAGTATTTTGCATTGATGATGGTAGAGTTTGACCTCTCTTAACCCTCAGGTCTAGACTCTGTGGTGGTCAAAATACGTGTGAAAATTATGTCTCATGCTCTCTGAACCACTCCTTCATTATTTGAGTCCAATGAATCCTGGCATTGTCCTCTTGCAATATGCCCGTGCCATCAGAAAAAAAAATAAATAATTGAAATAACCTGGTCATACTGTTGCTGATCCTAGACCTGACCAACTACACCAACAACAGACCCAACTACCAGTCTAGAGGGTAAATCTGTACTCATCACATGACCTTCTCCCATTGACCCAGTCCAGCCTTTATGCTCTCTAGGAAGTCTTTTATTCCCAGTTAGTCTTATAGATTAGTGGTTTTCTTAAGGTTACACAGCTGTTCAGTCCAAATCCATTGAGTTCCACTAACATTGTGTGTGTATGTGTGTGTGTGCGTGTGGAAATGTTCTTACATAGTGCTGAGTTTTACTATACATTTTCTTTGATTTGATTTCACCAAATAAGTTCAGGAATTCTTTTTTTCATGCCACATTTTTTTCTCAAATGGGTCTCAACTATCTGTCCAGTTTTTAATAGTACGTTGGACAGCTCTTAACCCAATTTTAGTTGTTTTACAATTCTTCAGTTGTTTTCTCTTTGAATGCCAAATGTTTCAAACCTTCTCCAACAGACTAAAATCATTTTCGCAACCACGAAGTGTGTGATATCACCTATTGGTTTCTGGCAAAGAAAAGTGAGACTCAAAGTGGGTGCTGATAGAATGAGAACGAGATGGGCTAAAAGAACGGTCAATCATCTGCCCCTCAAGAAACCACGCCTCAATAACTTGTAGGCTTAATAAATCTTAAATAAACAGTTGTGTTCATGAAAGACAAATCTAGAAATCTAAATCAACAAAACAAGTGGAGCTGTTGGTGGAAATATGAGTTTTTCTGCTACATAGTTGGCAGTTTTAACATTTGAGCAAATATGAACCTGCTCGCTTCTGCAGGCAACCTCAAGATGCCAATCGAGGGACTGCAGCTCAGACAATTCCTATTAGGAATCGCTTCGTCTTTTGACATGGCTGTTTAAGAAATGTGTAGGGAGAAAAATAATAATTAAAAATTTTTATCTGAATGTGCTACAAAGCAAGACAACGCCTCACACCAGACAAAGAACAAATAAATAACATTGCATGCCAATCTGAATGTGCACAAAGAAACACTGTAGTTAATGAAGAGAATGATGAGGTTTTAAAAAGCATAAGGGATCTCTCCAACCTTTAAAAAAGTGGAGGCATAGCATATTCAACACTTAAATCTTATAAAGGTCATCCAGGACTGGGCAGGAAACGTAAAAAGACATCACACTTCAGCAAAAACACATTACCTTAATGATGCAGCATGTTTCCTCACAGCCCAGAATTGGACGAGACAATGTTTTTTTTTAAACTTGTATATTTCATCAAAGCTCAAGTGAATTTGTTTTTTTGGTAATTACTTGAATCATTTCCATAGTCTAGAGTGATATCATTACTTTTGCAGATTGCACATCCATTCAAGCAAAAAAAAAAAAAAAAAAAGAAACAAAAAGTCCACTTGATGGATGGATGGATGAGAGAAAAGAGAGAAGAAAGTTCTGCTGGAGCCATTACTCAGCCATGACTTTTGTTCGTCAAGACTTTTCTTTTTCGTCAATCACTAATTAAGTGATTTCAAAATCATTCAATCAAAATAAATGCATAATGATGATGTCACTGACTCAGGAAGGCGAGGAGGACCTCGTAACAGTCTTTGTTTGAAGATGTATGAAAACTCCATGGTTTATGGGTTTTCCTGTCTTCAGAATGTCAATTTGGGTTGGAAAGCTCATAAAAGCAAAGCTAATGTTAATGTCGGACAGGGTTGTATGGTTTGTCAGACACTTCCGAAATCCACAAACACGTCCAAATCAGTGATTCACCCAAACAATGACCAACAATGATTTCTGGCTGAAGATGGTATCCAGTCTTCAGGGTCCCTGTTTCAAAAACATGTCACATGTCAATGAGAACAATAGCCTTCATGGATTATAAGATTTTGGGAGAACTTCCTATTGATTAACTTGAATCCAGCTGTACCTCCTAAATAATTATTAGTAACTAATGAATTCACCAAAGCTTCAAAGTAACAATTGAGAGTAGAAATAAAGAAATGAATTCTGTTCATGTGATCCATGCAAAGAATGATTTAAAAAAAATGACAATTTAATAAGCCATCACAACCAAACTAAACCGAAAACCATGGTTAAAAACTGCGGTATGTACCGAACTGTGAGCTTTGTATACCGTTACATCCCTATTTAAGAGTTATATATATATTCAATAATTACTGAAAGTTAAGGGTAGATACTAGAGTAATTACTGTGACATTAGCTATTGAATAGTTAATGGTAACTTCCTAGTACTAGGTAACAATAGTTGGATAGTTACGAGTTAATTCTGTAGTAAATACCTCTAAGTTATGTTTCAACTAAGGAAAAGTATTTTAAAGTGCTTCCGAGAGTTTGTCTGGTTACGATTATGGAAACCACAGACATTACTAAAAAATTGGTAAGATTTGAAGTTCTTTGCATGCTGTGTATTAGTCAGAAGAGCACGTTCTCGGGGGAATATGACACATTCATAGTCACAAATACAGTTTGGACTAGTGGACTAAGTGGACTGGGGTAGAGCGCTCGTCACACTGCATAGCATTCATCTCAGGCGAATCTGGTTCATATCTGGATCTCTTTGATGTTTTTCCTGCTATTTTACATTTATTGCAAGTCTATCTGAAACACTGCTTTTCATAAAAAAGGCCAAAAATAAATACTTTCCAAAAAGTTGACTGTGTTTATTATTTGATTCAGAAAGAGTCAGAATGGCTGATTTTTGGCTCAGAATGTAGACTTGCTTCTGCACTATATTGCCTATAGGAGTTGCAAAAAAACAACAAAAAACGACTTTTTCCACATTCATCATACATCAGTATATCTGAGCCTAAGCATGAAATCCGATGTACGCAAAGATTTTGTGTGTACAGATTGTTCATACACGAGGCCCCTAGACTGCTGCCCAGATTTTAGAGTCTGGAAGAAGATTGAAGAGAAACAGAATCCATGAATCTAACATTTCAGCGGTTGGTGATTATTTGGGCTGCAATGCTATTTTCACAGGACACTTCCTGCTGAAAAGCTTTTTGGGGAAGCAAATTCATTTTCCAGCATGACTTGGCATCTGCACATGCTGCCATAAAACACGATTGGCCATAAAACTCACCAGTCTTGAAACTTATAGACAATCTAAAAGGTAATGTCCAAAGGAAAATAATATACTACAGTAACACGGGCTTCAATCTCAGCATTTCAATTAACTTGTATATCAAAAAGTCCGTTTATAAAACCCAGCCATATTACACACATTCTTCAACAAACTGTCGAATGGCAAATTTAAAAAAAAAACTAATTTTAGAGATTAAAATCCTTCAGGGCAGCACGGTGGCGCTGTGGGAAACACTGTGGCCTTCAAGTTAGAAAGTTGTCAGTTCGAGGCTGGAAGGTCACCGGCTCCCTGTGCTTGGTGTGTTCTCCCTGTGCTTGCGTGGGTTTCCTCCGGGCACTCTGGTTTCCCCCACAATCCCAAAAAAATATGCAGTTAGGTTAATCAGTGTGAAGGTGTGAGTGAATGTTGCCCTGCTAATGACTGGCGACCCGTCCAGGGTGTACCCCCACCTCTCACCCAGGAGATATGCACTGGCATACCCCTGTGACCCCAAATGTTGAACCAATCTGGGTTTATTAAAAAAAAAAGAAAAAAAAAGGAAGAAGCTGATTGGCTATTGGCGCCCATGTGACACCTCTGCTGTGACCAGGTGTCTCATTAAAGAGCATGAGGGTTTTGGTGTCCAGCAGCAAATAGAGGAGAGACCAAAGCTCACAGCCTGAGAGGACCACTGGTAGGAAAGAGGCTCTTTGTTTGTTTGTACATTTACTGTCATGTGTGTTTGTATAGGTTTATAACTTAAGCCCTGGCATGTACTGGGAACAGGCACACAAATAAAACCAATTTTTTCTGGAAATCAGAGCTTTGAGTACAAATTTCATTTCTCAAGATGTAAAGGCCTTTTTCAAGTTTGGGCAGTTTGGTCAAAGTCCTTGAAGAACTTGACACCAAAAAGGGAATAAGCGGGTTGGAAAATTAATGAAAATAGAATCCTTCATTTATGCCAGTGAAAATTGTACGTTTAGGTCTTTAGCTGGAAAGAAACCTAAAACTTTAAGATGCAAATGCTACAAAATAGAAAATACCATCCATTTGCCTTTTTTTGTAGATTGTAGATTGGACAATATGGAGTGAGCAATATATTGCTATAACCAACTATTTGGCTAGCAAGTCCATGAATGTGAAAACACATCAAATTGGTGTCTGTTTTCTACACCCCCCTTAAAATGCAGCTCATAAATATTGCCTTATCATTGTAGTCATCATCATCATTTCCCACCAATACTGCCAGAGACAGGGAAATTCTGAGGCAATTACCCAAGTGACAAGTGAAATTGGAACAAGAAGCACTACAAAGAGCTGGTTGCCATGGTAATCTTGCTACAGGGATCAGATTACATGTGCGGTGGTCAGGTGACCTCCATCCAGAGCCAGACAGAGCAAAGGCCACTTAACCTCAATCAGTGCGCACAATCACCAGCCAATCAGGCTCAACCTGTATGCCACTTTCATCCAAAGGTCAGATGGCTGTGTGCATTTTACAATCAGAGCAAGAGATTACCAATGGGACCAGAACTGATCCTGGTTCCATGAGAGACCCTAAATGTGCACATGTACAGTATACAGCATTTGGATCAAAGATAGATGTGTTTTCTATACAATGATGAAGAAATGTTATATCTTAAATCATTGCTTTTACCTTACCGGAATCACAATGGATTTTATTCAATTAAGTAAAATGAAAGACAAATTTGTTGCAAAAAATCATATAAAAGATGCAGTCTTGTATTGCACAAAACCAGACAACATTGAAGATTGTAGTTGCAGGGAAATTTTGCAGAAGACGAAAGACACATCAAGCTCATTACCATTCAAATGTCAGGAATGCTTGTTTCCCTGTATATTCTGCACTTTTAAAGATCTCTGAAAGAGGCCTCTGTCACCCAGAACCAAATAAAATCTTCCAATTTGCATTATCCACCCATTTACATGCTTCAATCAGTCCCTGATGTTATTCAATCAAGATTTAATTTCATTTCATCTAGAGCAATCCCAATTTAATCAAGCAGGGCTAAAAGTGAGAGGCATGTGCTAATCAGGCAGAAGAGCGAGTGCTAAGAGTTCAGGCTTTCATTAGCACCACCATTAACATGTCACCTCAAAGTGTTTAGCAAACATCTTCAAACCATCATTTTCAGTTCTCGGTGAAACCCTCATTCGCCTGTAATTGCTGTGCATTTAGATTAGGCAGCGTTTAAATGCTCATCCAAGCATTCTGTTATTATTGTTCATCTTCATTTTTTTACGTTTTTTTGCCAATCAGAGGACTTGTAGAGCACCACCGTGTGGTTGTGGGAGGAACGGAACTGTTCAGAGGGTAGTCAGTGCATTTTTCATGGTGTTTGGATAGGAGAGGTATGGGATATCTGCGATAAAATGGTGACCTGTCCATGGTGTACCCTTGCCTCTCACCCCAAGGTGAGCTGGATATAGGCACTGGCAGACCCCCTACCTATCCCAAGGTATGGGATAGGTAGGGGGAGGGGTACGAAGACAGACATGCCAAAGCTGTACCAATGGCCAACCAGGGGAAACGTGTAACGATCAACAAAGAGATTAAACTTGACAATGCAAGAGAAAGCGGAGCTGCAATCCTTGGCCCAATTGCAGAAGAGGTTACGAACAAAAGTCTTTAACTTAAGAAGGCGCGCAGTTTCCAGAAAATAGAACAAACTTCAAATCTGACGATTACAAGAGAACTTAACTTAGCTTAGCACAGAGAGCTGGAGCAAGTTGATTTGAGCAAGTGATCAAGACTGAACACTGAGCAAAGACACAATCAATCTTCTAATAGGGCAAAATACAGGTGAATCAACCAAATTGTGGTTGGGCCATGCACTGCCCAATTTTGGCTAAGATCCATTAAAATGAGCTACAGAATTTACCTAAAGGACTGCGCAACACGACAAAAGGTTTGTCCAATAAGAAGCATATAGAGATCCTGGAGCCAGCCCCTAGGCCTTAATCCTATAGAAATGTAATGGAGATGAACATCACTATACAAATGTAAATGACTGGAAGAACTGGGACAAAATCTGAGCAAATCTAATAGCTAACCAAAAGAAATGACTGACCCATGTGATTCTACCATGTTATTGTTTGGAAAAAGGTCAAATGATAAGTTCCATCATGTTTTTAAATACTTAATTTGATTCTGTTTGTATTCTTGTCTACCTCTATTGAAATAAACATGTGTTACAATGTATGTACTGGTATGATCTACAAAATACCACCTCTTCCCTCACTGTCCTAAATTTGCATGCTAGTTTGACGAGCACCAGTTTGTATACTGGGTATTTTCTTTAAGCATCATCTATTGATTTTGTCACCATCACTAATCTAAAACTGTTTGCTTTTCCAAAAACACTAACAGTAAGGACAAAACTAAAGACACAGTGGTCCTAGTGTATTCAAACCATAGAGAGTTCCATTTAACTTCTTAGATGCTCACTTCCATTTTTACTACCCACGTGTGCATTGGTACAATCTTTATTTTATATACTAACTGAAATGTTCTGAGTTCAAAGAAAGCACCAATCAGAAAAAATACCTTAAAAAGGGATTTCAGGCGAAATACAGAAATCACTGATTTAAATATGTATGAATGAAATTCCTGATTTGAACATAAATTGAATATAAATTCAAAACTTTTTAAAAAACTTTTTCAATGTTTTTTCATGTTTACGTTTTCAGATTCAATTCTGCTTTTTTTCAACCTTTTGACACTTTTCTCATGTGGAAGGGGGCTTAACTGATCTGCCTCCTCATAGGTGGTCTGTATTAGCAGGTGTAGGGGTGGAATGGAATCGGAAGAAGGGTTGTTTACCGAGTCTTTTCCCGTGAGGTTTCAGGCTGGTAATGTTTTAATTGGTTCATTGTTAATGTAAACAGGTAAGTATTGTTAGTAAGTCAAAAATAAGACATTTGGCAGCAGATTTAATGTAGTTTACAATTATGTTTTGAAAAAGGCAACACGTATTTTAAAGAATAGGGCTATAATTGCATAGAATTTAACTGTAACATATTTGATTTTGTTCTGAAGATGAACTTTCTCTTTAAAGGTGACAGCAAAGAGATTAAAGCTGCTGGACAAGCATCTCTGCATTGCTAGCAAATTACCACTGATTAGCATTGATTTGAAAACAAAAACCCCGGCGTGACTCGAATCAAAAGTGCAGTCAGCATTGATGCAAAAGTGAAATGGCTCAATAAATACATTGAAAAGTTACGAATGAGAAGGACAGAGAAAGAGGGGTGGGATGGTGGAATCAGAGTGAAGCAATTACAGATCTAATCAGTGCTTTCTGCATGAAGCTACCGCTCTCCTATCTCCCTCCCATTTGCATCATAACAGAGCGTGCAATATTAATTTCCGAGTTTACTGCTTATTGGAAGTGCAAAGTATGAAAAGCCATTAAGTCTGCAAATGGGAAAGCAATTTGCTGTCACACGGATTCAGCTCTATTCGGCTCTTGTTAACCATTTGGAATTAGAGTCATTTGGCACGAGGCATTCTACAGCAGTCCACTAAAATAAGTAATTATGCTGGCCTTCTCTCTCCTCGCCTCTCGCTCCTTCATTTGCGCAGGCGAGGAAAGCAGGATGGGCGGATGAGGTTGAAGGGTGTTGGGGTGACTAAGTGGAAGCAGAGGCAATTAAAGTTGGTAGCGTTCCGTTTGGCTAATACAGACACAAATACATTGTATAATGCTCAGATTCTGCCTGAGGGTTGTTAAAAGAAGGGGAAGAGCGTATGATGGGTAGCCATCTTCTTCTACTTCCAGTGTCTCTTTTCATTCAATCTGCAGAGCCACACCAGTCACATCAGTGTGTCTCCCATGTCAAAACATGACAGTGTGTATTTTTACCACAAAACGTCAGGAAGGTAAAAATTGCTCGTAATGATTCACGCTGGGATTTGAAGAAGCTCTTCAGCTGAAAATGTTTTCTCTGGTACAAACTTCTTATTACCATCAAGCTTTTGCTGCTGAAATTATTAGAATAGGCAGCAGGGATATTAGAGGGGGTGATTTGTTCACCAGCAACAGCTTTTGTTTGTTCAAAGCAACATTTCTTGCTTTAAAAAAACACACACAATCATCTCTTACTGAAAACAGTAAACTAGATACAATTAAACATAACTGTCGTAACCAATGAGGCAACTGAGCAATTACTTGTTTGAGGAGAAATGTTAAAACTGGTTTATTCAATCTAGGACTTTACTGTTTAGCAATAAATATTAATTTATTTTGTAGCAAACCGTCCACTAGGGGTGTAACGGGGCATGACCATTAACAGAAATGGAAAAGGTCCGTTCATACTCCGACTGTAGATACATACTAGAGCTGCACGATTCTGGATAAAATGACAATCGCAATTTTTTTGCTTAAACGTTTTTTTTTTTTCACAATATTATGAAAAAATATCACAATATATGTTCCAGCTACAATATACATCATGGTATCAGTGAAAAACTTTACAAACTCATTGATATGAACTACTGAGACTGTTTCATAATTTAGACTGTCATTGGAAAAAAAAAATTCATTTAAAAAGTTTTAAAGCTAAGAATGTAGGGCCTAGTTAATTAGTGTGTCTAATTTCATACAGCCTCTAGGGGGCAGCAATGGGCCTGTTTTGCCTGACGTCATGCACCATTTCCATCAATCTCCCATTGACAGACATTTCCATCCATCGATTTTTATGCACATTTTGGATTATTGCATAGATAAACTCTGGATGGATATACCAATATGCAAATAAATGTAGAAAACAATGCGCACAACTGAGTAGGATAAACTTTTAATTCAATAATAAAATGCACATAAACTACGATGAAAACGCATTTTACGTTTTTTTTGTCTGAATTGAGGAGCAATGGGGCAGCATCAATGGACTAACCAACGGACAGATTTTATTGCACAACATTTGAAATGTTGTTTGGTAATTCTAAAATTCCTTAACCAAAGTTTGTCATCAGATAAGTTCAGGATTATCACCTCAACTGGTTGTTCTCTTGGACTTGTCGGATGGAAACGGTGCTTTATTCACAAATATTTTTGAGATATTTCAGTTTTGCGCATACATTCAATTTGTATCTTTGTATGGAAACACGGCTAAAGTCTTTTATTATTATTCCACCAAAAAGACTTTAAATCTGTTTTAATTCAAGAGGAACATTATGTGTAGCTTACCAATAATGTGCCATGATTAGAGTTCAAGATGTCCTTAAACAAATTACGTTTATAAAGTGGAACATACTATTCAGTAGTGCAAGTTAGAAGAGTAAGACCCGTCTGAAACACCAGTGTCACGACTAAACATCCCCGAATGGCTGAAACATTAAAAAAATATGTCTCTTATACTCTAAAAGCTCTTTTAAGCATAGTTTTAGATGGTTAAGCTCCTACACCACATAGGTCAAAGCCAAAATATGGTACCCGTTATAATAATTATTTACTAACGAAACCCACCTGTAGGCCGAAGCTGCCCACTGGCGTTTTGCACACCAACACTACATTTCCCACAAAGTAACAGTAGCCAACCAAAAACTCACTGCTCCGCTTCACTCCGCTTCATTACTCATCAGCAGCTACCAGCAATGTGCAGGTTGAACAAAAATTAGAGGGCTCCCTCTCACATATATTACAAATATGACACAAATATTACTGGTTCTGCATAACTAACTTAAATTAGTTTATTGTAGTTTCTTACAAAATAAGACTGAGCTACAATGATGTGGAAAAAAACCCAAAAAATCTGATGTTTGGTCTTCAAGATCCACCCCAAAACACATCCCCAGCTCTCTTGTTCAGACTTCTGTTGAGAGGGGCCATTGTGATGCCCAGCAGGCTGACTCAGAGAGAGAGAAGGAGAGAGGGAGAGGTGGAGGAAGATGTATTAAGCCTGTGGCCCTCTGGTCTGTAGCTATGTTTTATGGTAGGACCTTCAGGACCTATTAAGGCGTGGATCTCTTCTATCTGTGCACGGTTATTGATCGACAGCAGCACCAGGTCTTGGCCCGCCAGCCTAGTTAAAGGCCTGTACATATGTGATTGTGTGATTCTGAGCAGTAGGAAATGAAAATGGTGTGTAATGATGTATGTGTGAATGAATTGAGCAGGCTTCAGAGACAAAAAGGAAGTGAAATTAAATTATCCATCTGTTCTTGCAGCCATGCATGCTTAGCTGCTAACTGTGCATCTGTTTGTGAGGAGGAAATGAAATGAAAGCACGTGAGTAGAGAAAAGGCTGAGGATGTGAGAAAGAAGGAGAAGAGATTTGCTCCCTAACTCAATGAGAAGTAACGTGTCCTTTACAAGAAAAACCATAGGTCTAATCGTGTAAACATATAAGCATTTAAAAAATGTACAATTTTAATATTGATATAGAAAACTAGCTATAATGTAGTGCGGCCTTCCTCAGGACATCCAAATTATGGGAGCATGCAGAGAGAGAGAAAGGGAGCATATCCTTTTGGGGTTATGAGACAGGGTCTAAGAGTGGTCCTTTTGGGTCCAGACCCAGTTGAACCCCATCCTTCCCACTGGTCTCATTAACACACAGCTCACATGTCATTAAGACGTTTGCTGCAGAATTAATAGAAAGAAAGATTAAAAATAAATTAAGAAAAATGCGTTTGAAGAAAGCCTACACGCACTCCATAAATCACCCGGGCAAAGGCAGGCGCTGGCTCCCTATAATTAACTGCAGACTATTTATTTTATCCTGACGGTATAAATTAGAATTCAGACACACAGATTATATTAGAGGTGTCTGTCATGCGGAACCGCAGCGAGATGTGCAGAATATTTTAAGGATACAAAGGGGAGAGCAGAGGAGTGGAAGAAGGAGGGGGGAGGAAAATATTCAGCAATGCTGAATGTAAAGCAATACCTTTCAAGCTGTTCAGAGGGTAGTAGTAATGTAACTGGTCAGATAAATACATATTTGAGTCATATATTAATAGCATTTCTGTTAAAAGACTCGTCTGTAAGATAAATGCAGTTTATATTTTAGTTCAAAATATATAAATCCGTAAACTCAACTTCACTTTTAATTCTTGTCGTTCCATCTGAAGTCTTCGGAGTAGGAATATAATTCTGCTCATGATATGATCCACTTAATATCAATAAAAAATATGACATCAATAAAAGATTGGCATCATCAACCTGCTCCGCCATTAGTAACCAATACACCTCTTTTCAGCAGGTGAAAAGATGGCGGAGTGTGTGGATGTATGCAATATGTAAAAGGACCCAATTTTTTTATTTTTTTTTTTGCAAAATAATGGACATAGATGAATGTTTAAAATGTAAATGCTAATACGGTCTTTTCAAAGTGAAAATGCAGAGTCCAGTCACTGTCAGTGAATGTGACATTTACATCGAATGCCCCTCTGGATGGCTCCTTAGAGCACCCCACAATTCCAGGATGAGGATGCGACTGTAAACAATGAAGCTACTGTACAACTAAACACTCGATTATCTCCAAACATCAGAGAAATTCAAATACATGTTCATAAGCTTTGCTTGTTTGTTTCTGTTTCTTGTTCTTTTGTCACATTTGCGTGTCTCATGAGACTCTCATCACCTATTTTTTAACAACAGGTAACTGTAAGTGCTCTGTTGTCTGCTTTATGTCCAATCAGGTACAGTGACACAGCAAACATGCAAATAAGAACCCGGGGTTTAAAAATGTTAACAATTTCAAGCGGTGATAGCCCTAAAGTTTGTTTAGATGATATCTCAGTTATATTGCTTAGATCAAAAAGGTGAGCTAACATCTTGAATCGTTAACTTTTGTGAGGAACACACAGGAAGGTGTTTTTTTTTGTCTTGTGATGACTTTATTCTAGTAGTCTGGGAAATCCCTTCATTCATATTCAGGGATATGGCTGGGTCATTCAAGACAAGATACTTTTGTTGTGTTTTGTTGAGTTGTAGTGAAGCCATTCCTTCTTTATTTTAGCTGTGTGCTTTAGGTCAACCCAGTCTGAGGTCCTGAGCTCTGTGGAGGTTATCATCCAGGGTATCCCTGTACTTGGATGCAATAATCATTCGCCTAGTTGTAGCTAGTTATCTTGTCACCTTCCTTTACAGCATGCTGCTGCCTCCAGCTCTCACCAATTTCTCCCTGATAGCTCAGTTTGGCCATCCATCGGCCAGATCTGTGCCTTGCCACAATTCTGTCTCTTCATGCAGTTCCTTTGACCTTGTGATTCTCATTTGATCTGACATGCTCTGTGAGCTGTATGGTGTTATATAGACAGGTGTGTGGCTTTCCCAATCAAGTTCAATGAGTATAAGCAAACAAAGCTGCACTCAAATAAAAACCGTCTCATGGATGATCAGTAGATATGAATACCACTTAAGTTACAAATAAATGCATCATAGCAAAGGGTCTGGATACTTAAGACCATGTGATATTTAAGTTTTTCTCTTATAATAAAGCTGTAAAAATGTGAACAATTCTGTTCACGTCACTATGTAGAGTGAAACATTTAAGAGGGTCCGCATACGTTATGCACCATTGTTGTCTTCCAAACTCGAAACCATTACCAAAAGCCATTTCCACATATAGTGACCTATGAAAAGCCTTCAAAGCTATTTCCAACCTTTTACGATGTCACAAACAAAAAACCTAAAGATGCATGACATGTCTAGAGGAGACTGTTCATGAAAAAGAAGTGAAAACACAGTTGTTCAGTCACATTCTCTCGCTCTGCTGGTGCATTAAAAGAGTTCACTGAAGGCAGCCATCTTAAAACAAACCCCAGCAGTCTTATATTCAATGACAAAAACAGACACAGTGGACCAAAGGCTTTTTCTTTGCCCATTTTCTTCAAAGAATGCACCAAAATGTATTTATTTTCTCCATCTTTATCACTGGTTGAGGCCTTATGGAGAGGATAATGCATTTGGACCCTGTCGTGTCATGGTCCTTACGAAGCTCAACAGCAATTTCCGACTTCCTTTCCATTTATGTGCTTATTCCCCTCTGCTCAGCACCACAGAGACTTTTCTCTGCTTTGCTCGATACGGGGTGTAAAACACATTTACAACAAGCAAAAACACAGTCACATTGTAGTAATAAAAATTGCATTGTAAAAAACAAAACCATCTGATCCAGCAAGCTCATTTCTCCAGATTTCGATGCAAGATGGCTGCTCCCCTCTCCCTCCCCAGAGCCAGGGGAGAGTAAATCAGCCTAGAGGAAATAAATACACTCTTATTATTTTCTACGTGCTGCATACATTCACCACTGTAATGTATTGCGGTGCTGGGTGAACAGAGCATGCTGAGGTGAAAAATGAGAATTACCGTATACAGAAAGCAGGAGAATGTAGATGGAGGCAGAGCTTGGCTTTCAGATACTACTGTAATTATCTATATCTATATATATGTTTAGGAAAAACGTAAAAAAGAGCTAATTCAAGTGAGCATGCACCAATTTTTATATACACTCCCAAAAAAAGAAGACAAAAAGGCTAAGACTAAGAAATTTTTGCATTTAGAAAGACTAATTTGAACTCAAATTAAAACTGCCCAAAAAGGTGAAAATGTTTTCATTATTTTTCAATGCTGACCTATCCCTAGCTGTCAGTGTTACTGCTGTGAAGAGATGGAAGCCCCGAGGGCTTTTGGAGTAGCCGTCCTATTCTTTGGAACATTTTGCTGATTTTAAATCCAAACGAAAAACACATCTCTTAGCATTTGACTCAGCTTGAGTGTCTTGTTCACTGCGCTGTTGTCATTTATTCTGTTTCATTGTTGATGATTTTATTGTTATTAATAATGTTATGTTTAAGTTATGTCTTATATGTCCACAACTCAACTGTGATTGAATCATGTTAACTTTGAAGAACTTTGTTATTGTCTCGTTATTTAAAAAGCAGGTAAGTTTAGCCGTGGTCTCTGGATTGAATGGTCCCTCTGCTCTTGCAGTGGATTCAAGTTCTAATTGGAGCTGGGACTAGATGTTTTCTAGGTAGTACTCAAGCAGCAACATCCCAATTTCCCTCCAGTTGAGAAAAAATGCATTTCATCAACTGTCCACTTGAGGCTGATTCCAGAGCAGATTACCATTGAAACTAGAGGTAGGCCGATATATTGGCAATTTTTTTTACGTTTCTAGACAATTGGTAAAGGCCATCTTAATGTAAAATTATATTGGCCCATAATAATGCATGTTTATTTGTGACATGGAAAGCACATTGGATAACACACCCCCTATCCTTCCTCCAGATGTTTCCCTCATCTTCATACATTTTGGCAGGTTCGAGGCAAACTACGGCAGAGGGGCAGCAGATTTGCACATCCCCAGCGTAGGTCGTGTGAAGGCTTGACACAGAGGCATAATCGCACCTTAAGTTCAATCTCCACTTCAGCCAGTTAACTTCTTAAGAAAATGTAAATATCCCTTATTTGTTGAGTTAAACTGATTAAGAACTAAAAGCTTGAAAAAAGGAATGCCTTATAGGAGCCTAACTTTAATTACAACTCAACCTAAGTTCTTAGCTATGTTGTAATAATATGCTGCGTATTTATTCTGTAGGTATGATGATTTTGACCACAAATAAAGAAGTGATTAGCACATAAACACAATGTTAGATTGTACAAAATAAGCAAATTCATCCCAAAAATGTAGTTTTAAGATTATTTGCAGTTGCTTGAATGAAATCAGCAACATTTCTGGCTACCAGTTTTCTTATGGGGGTGACTAGCTGAGATTAGCAGTCTTTCTTATTACCAGCTCACAGAAGCACCACGGTCTCCACTATGTCCAAAACCAAAAAGCTTTTAGGTTTCAGGGACAAGGTTGTAGACATAGACAAGGCAGAAATGAGCCAGAAGAGTAACCTCATGCAGTATGAAGAGAGGTAACAGCAGTTGGCCACATTATCCCACCACTACCTCCACATATTATCCCAGTGCCACAAAGTCTTAATGATCATCAAACAATAAAGAACCAGCCTAGAAACGCTTAGGACAATCTTGTGAATCTCAAGGCAGCTGGGACATGAGTCACCAAGAAAACATTTGGAACCACAACATGACAGAATGAAGTCTTGCTATGTCGACCAGAGTCCTGCTGCTAAAGAAAGCCCACCCTGCATGGCTGACATACATTTGTACATACATGAACATCTAAATGATTTAGGACGATAGGCACCCACATATCCATCCACCCATCCACTAAACTAACACCCACCTGTCTATCCATCCATCTATCCAATCCATTCATACATCATCGACCAACTAACCCATCAATCCACCACAGACCGATACATCCATCCATCTGTCCGTTTACTTATCCATCTGTCCATATACCCATTCATCCATCCACCCACTTAATAACCCACTACCCACCATCCATCCATTTATCTATACAGTCCATCCATCCATCAACCCACCACCAACCTATCCATTCATCTGTCTGTCCATATACCCATCATACAGTCCATACACCCATCCATCCACTCACCCAATAACCCACTACCCACCTATCCAGCTGTCTGTCTGTACACCCATCCAACCATCCATCCACAGGGTTCTGCTGGTTCCAGAGCACTCTACAGATTTAGATAGAAATTATTTATAAAAGGAACAATGCTGATTCGGGAAACTGCATTTGTTTAGGTTTTGGGTATGAACAAAATAAACTTAAAATGTACCTGACTTATGCGTTTACAGAAACATCCTAATATTATAAATAGTATATAAATGCATCATGAAATGTATTTTAGAATTTTTTGTTTTAGAGATTGCCACCCTAGTTTTATTCATAAATTACTTCAATGGCCCTCATTATCCGTGCTGTGGTTTTATGAATATTATTCCAGTTCCACTGCAGCATCTACAGCTCACCCACAAATCACTTAAACGTCTGTCAAACAAGTCAAATCAACAGAACAGCACCAATCATCAACCAGTAGGTGTCTCTCTTTCACTGCGAATGGTCCTCATTCCATCTCTCTCCCAGTCCGTCCCCACAGCCTTCCTCAGAATCCCCATCTCCACATAATATATACAGCATCATTTTAAAATGGCAGCTTTTTGAAAATTCACCTTGATTATCAGACATTAAAAGTGACTTGAGCGGCGCTGAGTGTCTGGCTGGGGAGAAGACTGCAGACAGGCGAACAATGCGGCGGGCTCTGCATTAACGCCTCACTGGCCCACGCGGCCGCCCCGGCTCTTTGTTCTCTACCTCATCCAATTATTTTTAACGTGAGCTTCTTTCACAACAAGAGACTTTAATTTTAATGCACTCTGTAAGAAAAGCCTCCCAAAATACATCTATTCCTAAAAGGAGGAGGGGAAATACAGGCGAGGCTTAAGAATTCATCAGCAAGCTCATCAAGTGCAGGTGTTGCAATGCACAAAAAACATAGATGCAAGCGATTCATTCTCCTCGAAATTGAGAAATGTGCAAGGCAACAAGCTGGGAGGGCAAAAACACACGAGGTGAATTCACAGAGCAAAAAACAAACCGAAAATACATGGATTTGAGAGCAAATAGAAAAAGCCAGGGATGCTGGGAAGGTATGCTGCCAAATATTTTTCTAATTGGACGAGCACTTTATCTTGCTGTCAGTGAGGTTATAAAAATGCGCAGTTCCCAGAAGGAGAGGAGCAGCTCTATAGCCAGCCCTTTATTACTGCATGCTAGTGTCTGATATATGCTCCTGCGTTAACCTTTCATCTGAGCCCAGCATACACACATGCACCCATTCTCTCTCTCTCTCTCTCTCTCTCTATGACTTTTTCTCTCTCTACATGCTGCTTTTGCACTATAATTGAGAAAAGGCAGATGTGTTACAAAGGAGTGTGAAAAATATTTGACTAAATACTCTCTGAATTCAGTCTTGTACATATATGTGCACAGCACAATTCCAGCTGAAAGAAAAAAAGCTCATTAGAATCAGAAGCTGTTCTCATCTTAACTACACTGCAGCCGGTTTTCTCAGAAATTAACCTTTTTTTTTTCTTATCAGCGCCAAGGCAGCCTCTAGAACAGTTTGAATTTAAAATGAAAAGCCCTGTTTTTTTCTCCCCAGGAACACAAAACAGACAAACAGCACACGCACACATGCCCGAATGCTCAAAATTAGATCTTCTGTCCTAGGCTAGACAACTAACTGCTTGTGTGTAAGCCTCGCACTGCGGCACAGCAAAAAGCAATTCTCCAGAGGTGCAGAAATTAAAGGGCAGAATCCAGCCTGTTTATAGTTGCCACTGCGCCCTCCTCTCAATCAAATGTTTTATTAGCAATCATTCGCCACTCTCCGGGCCCTAACACTTCTCTACTGGGGAAAAGGGAGGGGGTACCCACTGACCCCCATATATGCTGGACTTCACACAGCTGATTTCTTCCACCTGGAGGCAGAGTCACTATTAACCTCCATGTGAGCTCAAGCGGCAGAGTGTCCCATCAGAGTCCCCAAGAGGACAGGTTACAGAAACAGGATGAAGAATAGGGAAAATATGTCGGGGTACTATGAGCTGTGTTGAGATTCATGCTTCTTTAGGCACATGCTAGCTACACATGATTTGAAGCACGACTCCTGTCTGAGCTGGTGTATTCCCGTAGAAAGAAGCAACAAAGAAGTAATGTTACATTTAAAACTACTAATTGCCAACCTATGTGAAAATGAGAAATGAGAAAAGCACTAGAACAGCCGATGAGCAGTTATGTCTGGGCATTTACAATTGCAACTAGTTTACAAGATTAGTTTAGGACCATGTAAAACCAACCTGTGACAATCTCAGGACATCAGCTCCTCATCATGTTAGGCCCATCAAAACTCCCTCATTAGCAAATATAGGACCATAAAATCTTTATCTTTACTGTCTTAGAGAACTTGTATGACCATATAAAAGCAAGTTGCACTACAAGATTAGGACTATTAAAACCAAACAAACCGGGTTTAGGACCAATGAAACCAGCATACAACCAACTTACACAGAAATGTGGCAATTGGACCATGCAATTTACACCCACCTTGTGACCAGCTAAAGACAACCTCACATCAGCTTTTGACCAGTTTAGGACAATTAAACCACCCAACGGTATGCTTGGGACTGGATAATTTTGCCGCAGGCTCAGCTTAGGACCATTAAAACCTCTTTGTGACATGCTATGCTGATTTTATCCAATTTAATTAGAAGCATATAAAGCCACCTTATGACCATTATAACAAAGTCCTGGCCGACACAGCACCCTTTAAAACCAACTTGTGACCAGCTAAAGACCATCCTATACCACCTCATGGCCCATATTTAGGACCATATTAAATCAAACAGCTACTAGTTATGGGCAAGCTTAGTGTATAAAGCCACCTTATGACCGTTACAACCAAATCCCAACTGACACTGGACTCAATGGTCCATCTTATACCAACTTACACCACCTCATGGGAATTGAAGAACCATATTAAATCAGCCTTTTACCAGCGGCAAGCTAGTATCAGCTTTTGACCAGCTTGGGAGCATTCAAACCATGCAATGGTAAGTTTGGGACCATTAAAACAACCTAATTATCAGCCAAAGATAATTACAAGCAGTAATCTTATACTGTCTTGTGGCACTTGTAGGGCCATATAAAAGTAACTTTAAAGTAAACGTTTAAAGCCACAAGGCTAGAACCATTAAAACCACTCAGACTTAAGACTGCCTCATGGCCATTGGACCATATACAACTACTTTGGGCAAGCTAAAGACAAACTAACACCAGATTTTGACTGGTGTAGAGCCATTACACCCACCTTATGACATGCTAGCTTCCAATTGAAAAAGAAGGGTCTAAAGTCACCTTATGACCATTATAACCAAGTCCTGACCAACAACAAACACTATAAAACCAACTTGTGACCCGCAAAACATCATCTCATACCACCTCATGGGAATTGTATCAGCTAAGGGCAAGTTTACATCAGCTCTTGACCAGTTTGGGACCATTAAAACCATCTAATTATCCACCTAGAACATGTAAAAGCAGCTAAAATGTATCTTATATTGTTTTATGGCAATTGTGGGGCTATCCTATATCAGCTCCTTGCCAGACTATGATTAAGTGTATAAAAGTCACCTGAGTGCCAGCTTAAAACCACTTTATAACCAACCCTCAACCACCATCAGAACCCATAAAACCAGCTTGTGACCACTAAAAACCATCTACTACCACCTCATGGGAGATTCATTTCCAACCCGCTTATTACCGTTTGGGGTCACGGGGGTCTGCTGGTGCCTATCTCCAGCATACATTGAGTGAGAGGTCGGGGGTACACTATGGATAGGTCGCCAGTCCATCACAGCTCATGGGGCATGTAGGGCCATATTAAATCAACTAGCTACCCGCTAAGGGCAAGCTTGTATTAAAACTGCCTCTTTATTAACCTAGGACCATTGAAAGCAGCTAAATAAATCATTACACTGCCACATGGCAATTGTGGGAACATATAAACCCAGCATGTGGCCAGCTAAGGACAATCTAAAATCAGCTCTTGAATTAATAAAACCACCTATTATCTTAAAAGTTTATAAAGCCACCCAATGACAAGCTTAGGACCATTACAACCAGGTCCCAACCTTCACCAACCCTATAAAGCCAACTTATTGTCAGCTTATATTATACCAGCTTTGTAGATCCATACAAAGCCAACTAATGACCAGCAGGAAGTAAGCTTACATCAGCTTCTCAAAAGGTTAGAACCCTTCAAACCATGCTAAACCAATAAAACCAGGATAAGATCAACTTACACTATCTTGTGACCAGCTAAAGACAACCTCAAATCAGCCTTTGACCAGCTCACATCCAGTAAATCCTAAACAAGCTATAGAATCAGGTCCATCTTAAATCAGCTCTTAATCATAGTAGGACCACCTAAACTACCGCACTTCTAATATACAGATCTATATTAAATCATCTGCAGCTAATGCCAGCCAACCAAAAAATGTGTTTATTCTGTATATTTGTGGTCGCTGCTGTTAGCAATGGAGGAGACAAGTCTTCTTGCCTCAGTTCCTCCAGAGCAGCTTCACGGAGTTACCTCAGTCAGCGATTTATGTTATTAAACAGAAACTAGAGTTTGATCTGAGAAGTGAGCTTTAAGAGATTAACACACCTCCAAAACATGGCCAAATACCAGCTTAGGTGCTTACCATTGGACCGATAAGAATGGCCTGGCTGTCAACTGTGTGGTGGGTAAGAGACGACTTTTTACTGTTGTGGTGAAAGGAGGCTGAGATCGACCAGTGATTAAAAACAGTTACATGAAAAAAGTGCCACATATTTGGTGGTTCTTTGTTGAAATTGAGCACCAAAGAGATGTCAGGTTCCTTCGGAGGTTGATTAGAGAAAGTTGATCTGAGCTGCACATTTATCAATGCTATAGTTTTAACTGATTTCCCCAAGCATCCGGAATTCTAGAATCTATTTAAAATTATCAAAACTTTTAATATCCATCACCACCTCAGACGGTTTATTTGGTTTCACATTCTTATGAGGCAGACAATTAAAAAATATTAAAATCTCTGCCAAATAGAGAACAGACATCACAAACTCAAGATCGGGTTACCTCCCTCAATGATGAGGTGATTGTGTTTTTGATGTACAAAAGTACGATTTCTGGGGATGAAGGTGGGTGAAGCTTGGACAAAATCAATGTCAGGTAGACTGGCTTAAATACTTAAATACTGGCTTAAATGTCAGGTAATGGCTTAATGGACAGATGGGTCACAAGTGTCATACACTGAATGCTCCTCCTGAAATTCATTATTCAAATGTCACTTTATGAACACTAATGCTTTTATATAATGACCATTTAAGTTATAGTAATTATTTTCAAAATTTTACACCCAGGTTTAGGTTTAAAATCACTGCCCTCATAATATACTCAAATGAAGGTTCAAGCTCGATGACAGAGTAATAGACTGTGGGCTGTTAAACATGTTTACCTCACTGGTTGAACTATGCTGAAATTCGACTTGGACATTTCTCCAGCTTCTGAATCTGCTCATCCTAAGAGCACAGAAAAGAAGAGATCACAGAATTCCCTTCACAAATGTTTATCATGAAACACAGTCCTGTTTGGAGAAGGAGACAATACCCAGAGCAAAGATGGTAGCTCAGAGCAAACAGAGGAGGGAGAAAATGGCTGCAGTGTTCAGCCATAATGAGAATCGGAGGTGTGTGTGCGTGTGTGTGTGTGTTAGTTCCCCTGCTCTGCTCTCATCACATCTGCTGTCAGTACTCTGTTACTGAGCCAGCAGCGCTTGGATTAAGTGCAGACTGCAGATAAAGGATGTATGCGTCATTAAGACACACAAGAGAGACACACAAGCTCACAAACCCACTGGTGAGTAATAATGCTGCCACAGTTTCAATCACAAACACAGCTTCAGTTCTATGGGAAAATCTTGGCCATTCGGAGCGTGGAAATATATGATCTGTTGACTGAAGGGATTGCACAAGGGACTTATTTTACCCTCAGAGGTGAATTTCTTTCAAAGCAAACTCGAATGGCAAGGGATTCATGATTTCAAATTATTTATTCATACATGAAAATGCATTTCATTTGTATGTCAAACTAATGACATTATTTGGTTTATAAACTTAGAGTCCAGTAAATAAAATGAACAATATAATATTTGGACAAAGTACATTTTAATAAATGTTAAAAAACTCTTGAAAACTGTACTGTGTGAAAAAAAAAACAAAAATGTCAATGTTCCTTGGTATCGAGCGAGGAGCCAGCCCATAATGATATGGCACCATATTAGATAAGAGCAAAATTTGCAACACACCACACTGAATGACTGAAAGTCGTTAGTCTTGTATGGGTATTCCAGCATGACAATGACACAAAACATACACAATTAAGTCAACAATGGAGTGGCTCATGAAGAAGCTCACAGCCAATCTCCATAACCAAATCCCATAGAACATCTGTTGAGGGAATTCAAATTGCCACATGTCAGTTTTGAAACCTTAATGAAGTACAAGAAATGCACAGATCCAGTCTACTGGTAAATAATAATGGTCTTCATTCAATTTAAAAATTGAACAATAACATGGTGCACCAAAAAGCAAAGTTTTATTTTTATAGTTGCGTGCCTTGAAAAAAATATGACGTGAGATATCATGTCTGGATTAAGACAAACCATTCCAAAAAGTTTGAAAAAAACAATCTCGCCCTGTTTTTGTTATTCTGCATTCCTTCTTGGCATTGATTGAGCTGGACTCGAACAAATAACCCGTTCAAAGTGTTGGAGCCCAGGAATCACAGACAGAGCAAGGGATTCTACACCTCCAGCCCGGGAATCTAAACGCCACCGGGCCTATCAGGGTGAGGGCACCCGGGGAACCGAGAGACTTTCTATTTTATTTGGTGCGCCATATTTTAATAAAAAAATGCCCTGTGTGGCCTCAACCAGAGCATCTGTGACCGTGTCTCTCTCGCCATTAATTACAGCAGACACAGATAACGAGATGGAAAGGTGGGGTAATACTTTGTTTTATATGGAAAATTATATGGAAATCAGGAAACCTCCACCTTACTTCAGCCAAATGGTTTTGAAGGATCAGCAAAGGCAATTTTTAAAAAAATGTAAATATAATTAATTATAAATTTGGCATTAACCTTGTAAATTAAGTGATAGTTTTGCGATTTAAATTACTTTATATATATTGATGGTTCATCAATATGGATTACAATCAAAAATAAATAATAAATGATCAGATTTGTCATCTTATTAACCATATTTACCTTGCGATTGTATTTTGGATCTAACCCTATTTTTTCCATCAATATGCTTTTTGGAAACTAGACCATTCTTTAATTCTTTCTTGTGCTAGTTCTCATTTTTAATGGTACAAATATGGAAAGTAAACAAATTGTAAAGCAGGGACATTGTTTAAGACGGTTCTTACCGAGGCTCTCATTCGGTCTGACCCTTGGCGGAGGTGACCTTCTAGCAATCAGCCCTGTGGAGCACTTATTTCCCAGCTATAATCAGACTCGCTCACAAAGGCCTGACCTTTTCTCTGCTGCCCCTCAGCCATGGCTATGTATAACTCTAATATAAAGCCCAGCCCCCTAGAGGGAGACATCTGCAGGAGCTCAGATCCAGTCGTACAGGTTAATGAGGGAGAGAATCCAGCTCACGCACAACAATGCACCACAAATTAGCCAGAATGATTTTAGAACATTTGAGGGACATAAATTATGAAATCTACATCTAGTTCAAGATTTTAGCTAAAAGCAAAATGAACAACAGAAATTGTGACGGAAGGGAAGGAAGTCCATGAAGCAGCAATCTTTGCCTAAGATAATAAGTTGTTTTGAGAGAAAAATCCTAGTAGAACAAGCTGAATAATAATACTGTAGAATAATACTGAATTCAATTTATGTAAAACATTCCATTCAAAAATTGCATTTCTAATAATATACGTGACCTGTTGTCATTTTCAGCCAAGATTTACATTTTTTTAACCAAACACCATTTAAACTCTTAGCAAAATGCAAAACATAACTTTTTGTTTTCAGCTAAGCTGAATTTTAGCATGACCACTACATGTGTAACCTCACAGTGACAAACCTTTGAATAAAGTTATTCTAATATAGACATTTCCTTTTTTTATTCTATTATTGAGAAAATATATTCATGACAATTCTAACAGACATGGGTACATGAGTGCCCATTTGAAAAATCAACATTGCAGAGCATGTGTGAGCAGAGTCTACTTAAATGTATTGGCAGAAGTACTGGGGATCGATGGAATAAGATAAGTACATTTTTAAAGAGCCAACGATAAAACCAGAATGGAATCAAATCAAAGAAAAACAAAATTCATGGCCATTGTAGATATTGTCAGTCTGCATAAGAAGATATCAAGCACTGAGCGACAATATTGGGCACTAAAAAGGACTCAAAGGTTGACTATGACTTGAATGAGGAAAGAATCTTATATAAAGTCATTAAATGATATGATCTTTTTGGTTTCGATTATAAAAGGCTATTTTGTAATTGGTTGGGACTGCACTGTCACACTAATATT
The DNA here is from genome assembly GCA_007224835.1 of Danionella cerebrum. NCBI lineage: Eukaryota > Metazoa > Chordata > Actinopteri > Cypriniformes > Danionidae > Danionella > Danionella cerebrum. The sequence continues at coordinate 22,921 of SRMA01024769.1, read as the reverse complement.
AAGGTTATCCAATATTGACTTGTTTAAGCTCAGCTAGCCAATCACCCAGTTGAAACAGTCAAACAACCCCCTAGCAACCAAATATATGACCATTGCAATCCATAGATTTCCATTCTGAATGGCGTGTTTGCATAGCTCTGGAATGGAAAATGTTCAGAAAAATTCTGATTTGTTGGGTTAAATATGATTTTTTGGAGTGCTTTCTCACAGCACAAACGACATGTTACTCCCATCTGTTTTGTTTATGAACATAACGCGTCTCTGAAGTGAACTGCATGTACAGATGAGCTTTTAATCATGAGTATGTGTTCTGCCAACTCTTTCCAAATATTTTAAATTAAATATACTCCAAATCCCTCATGAGCTCTCTTCTTTCACTTGTATATAATTGTCAATTTAAAAAGTTTTATGGCTCGAAGCTTTCTTTCCGCTAACTGCGCTCAAAGTGGCCTGAGTCGGATGGCAAATAAAAAAACTGAATCAAATCAAAATGCTCAAAATCATTTGCAAAATTTGGTGTTTGTGATGATTTGAGAGAGTTGCTGACTGTTCATAACATACTTGGCATGCTAACTGTCCCGGTCCATTGGCTGCAATTGTGACATCATATCCTGGGCATCATCCTGGGGTCATTGGTCCTGCGTGAGTGTGTGTGTGTTTGTGAGTCAAATCTCTTAGGAGGTCATCTGGGCCATACGATCAGGTGAGCCAAATGATTCAAGATTAAATGCTGATTTGGCCGAAGGATGTTCATCAACAGGATGCTGATGGAATCGAAGAGAGTTGAGGCTGGAGTTTGGCTGTGGCTTGGACCTGCTTTTACTTTACTTTATTTAATTATTCAGGCCTGTCTTATTTATATATATTTTTCCACTTAAAGTTTGCGTCTGGTCTCATCTTTTGTTGTAGCTTATGAGCCGGCACTAACAAAAATAATCCCAGTCTTGGGCTTGAGTCTCCAAGTCATGCAGTGTGAATTCCATTGGCACTGCTCTATGAATACAGCAGCGACTGAATGCTACACCAGACAGTCATGCAGTGTGAAAAAATCTGTGACATGACTACCCTGAAATTGTGCAGTCTGAACTGTGCATAAGAGTGACGCTAGTCTTCCTAGCCATGGCCATCAACCAGAGAATCAGATTCATGTCTTCAAACCAGTTTGTTAAAAAATAATTACCCATGATAACTAGTTATTAGTTAACCAATCAACTGTTCACGGAATGTAATTATCATAAAAAATTGTGACACTTGACATGAATGTAATACAACCAACTTCAATCAGTTTCAATCATTTGTGAGTGTCTGAGATGCTCAGACCTTGGTAGCTTTGGGCATTCCTCATGCTTCTCTGAGAGAAATCCAAGGCCAACTGAGAGACTTAGTCTCTTCAATGTGTCCTGGGTCTTCCTCAAGGCCTCCTCCTGGCTAGTCATGCCTTGAAAACCTCAGGGAGGAATTGTTCAGGAGGTGTCTGACATAGATATCTTTGCCATTCCAGATCCTCCTCCAGAAAGCTACTTCTGATGTTCTCTTTTTCAGTTAAAGGAAATGGCTTATGAGCATGGGTAAAAACGGGATTATGTTTTGACCATTATATTGAGTGCTGTGCCTACAGACTCTGTTGTTTCGAAACCATGACAAACCTAAACATCCACTGCATAACCGCAGCAGAGGCACAGATACTTGGATGTCTGTGCAAACTGCTCCAGACATTCCTCTCTTGAACACAAGACTCCATGATACTAAAACACTCCACTTAAGGTAAGATGTCTCTTCCAACCTGAAGGGGTCAAAAGCATCGAATTCCCGTTGAGAACCATATACTCTCATTCCAGACACTAGACAGGGGGTCGGCAACCTGCGGCTCTAGAGCCGTATGCGGCTCTTTAGCGCTGCCTAAATGAAAAAAGATGGGTGAGGGAAATATATATTTTGTTTTAATATAGTTTCTGTAGGAGGACAAACATGACACAAACATGACGCAAACATTCTTAACGTTTCCAATGCTGTAAAAATTGTGTAGAATAAATATTAAATTTCAACATTTCTGTCAACAAAGATTTGCGTCTTAGCCTGTGACACACGTTTCTATCAGCACAACGGGATGCCAGGCAGGTAGCTGTTGTAAACAAAACAAAAAGGTATATACTTTAACTTTTCAAAAGGCTGCTGTTTTATTTTTATAAATGCAGGGTGCGTTTTATTGCACTCTGTTTGTTGCCCAGACGAGGGGCACGTTATACATGTTCCATCTTGTGGTTGTTTTTTCGTATCCTCAAAATAAAAATGACATAAAAAATCGGATTTCTTTATTGCTTTTCTTTAATTTCATCAAAGCAATGAAACATGATTCCTCAATATTGTAATGAAGACTTGAGGCGGCATCGTACAACAGAGTAGTCACGTGGTAGCCAACTTAGTCATTTTGATAGTAGGCTAATGGAGATACAAACAGCATGTGTTGCCTTCATCATAAGGCTTCTATAAGGCTTTTAATTTTTTTTTACGGCTCCAGACAGGTTTGCCTTAAGCTTTTTTGGACCAATATGGCTCTTTCAAAATTTTGGGTTGCCGACCCCTGCACTAGACAAATGCATTCTAGTACCTGCCATAGCTTCTAGCTCATTAGAGTAGACAAGCTAACATCTGCAAATTTTATAAAAAAAAAATGTCCCTTGAACGATTGATTGATTGATTGACTGATTGATTGACAAGAGGTAACCCTGTCAGAGAACATACTGCAAATCAACAGGTCAGAATAATTGGTGTCAGTGTGAATGAAGCTTTGATCCTGAGAAACAGATGACCCGAGATCCCCACCATCAGTCCGACTACTGGACTCTCAGTCCGACTAATGCACTACTCCGGTTAATAAAACAAATTAACTTGGGACAAATGACGGAAGTAAAATCAGCAGTAATCTGGCCCTGACACCGAAACTCTTTAAATACTGTTAAAGTACTTTTTTGGTACTTTTCAATGCTAACAGTTACGAGCCAAGATTATTGACGTGCTATGTATTTTACCAAACAGTTGAGTGTTCGACATATGAAATCTCTCAATGGCGGCAACAGATCAGGTAAGACATTTTTGATTCGACTTCATTGACCACAATGAAATTGTTCTTAGAAAAGTCAGAGAAAATAAAGCTCCAAATGTACAGATGATAAAAGAGGCCCCCATGATGAAACTGTTAATAATCGATGGGAAAGAGAGATTGTTTTCATCCCAATCATTGCTGAGCCCCCTGAACAGGTCTGCCATGATGCCTAGCGACAGGTGACAGCCACCAGTGACAGACAGCATTGGCCTAAGCTCTGATTGGTCAATAGTCCTATCCTGGATGGGGAGGGCTCCGAGACTCACTGCAGCAAACCCTAGATTTCATGTGCATAATACAACCCACTGTTTGCTTGCTAAGATGCATTTCAATTATGTCTGAGCTACTATTTAGAGCCACAAAGGACATCATTTTACTGCACATAATCCCTATGTCAGTAAATGAAAAACACACTTCCCCTCTTTACTAGAGAACATTTTCAGATTATTTACTGCTTTTGGAAGTGATTTCAAACTGGTTTTGTTCCTTATCTATTTTCTTAACAAAACCCTGTAAAGATCTGACCATATTTTCTGCTCAATTCTAACAATGATGGTTGAATGTGGGAAAAGTGAGAAAGTACAAATAGAGCCCTTAGAAAGCTCTGCTTGTGAAAAAGTTTTCTCAAATATGACTTATTGTTAATATATTATTGGAACTTATTGGGTTCCTTGATTTGTGAAAAACCACTGATTCTATAAAACTACGGTTGTAGTGTCAATGGTTTAGTTTAGGAAATTCGTGTAAATAACATTTATCGAACACAGAAAACTGAATATGTTGAATGCCACATTTTAAATATTAATTTTAAGTACATTTGCTTGAATGTCATGCTGAACTAATGATGACTTACTACCATTAGAAAGAAAGTGAGCTCCTCCGAAAAGAACATTGTTTGACAAGAGGGTGACAAATTAAAGACCAACCCCGATATCTTGATAAACCTGTGTGCCTGAGTGCTTAAAAAATAAGGCTCAACATGAACTAAAACTTGTCATGAAGGTCTAAAAAACCAAGGCGAGTAACAACATGTGTGTCAAAAAGCAGCAAATCTGCTCACAGTCAGGTTCCGACGTAAAGTAGTCAGTGAGCAGCAGTTTCAGTCCCTTTCCTATTTCATGCGGCTGTCATTTTAAGAATGAAAGTAAGGCTCTGTTGGGAAGAATCCTGAATTAGAGCTAAACAAACATGGCATTAATAACAAACCAGGAACCATTGATGTTGAAAATTGGGCTGAAAATAAAATGTTGAATCCCTGTTTTATTGAAGGCTACATCACTTGTGTAGAAAGTAATGCTTTATATATTACATTATGGGTCATATAATTACTCTGACTATCTGGCATTTCTACAGCATCAAAGTAGGAATTTACACAACAGTAAAACACACCTTATCAGATTTTCTTCGTACTACTTCTTGGTTTCTTCACACTGGAGTTTCTCTTTCATCCTTAAAGTTGTAGCCATGTGAAATGAAATGAGAGAAAGCTAGAGGTTTTTGCTTGAGGATAATGGGTCTCAATTACTCTGAATTTTTTTATGAAAACTGAAGGCAACCATGAGGGTGCTGTTCTAGCAGTGTCAAAGGGAGAGAAAATGTCCTGGTTCTGGAATTTTTTTCACCATTTTGCAGAATGTATTAGTCCCAACTTTTTTTTGTAAATATTCTTATCAAATTACCTAATGTTGGGTTATTTTAAGGATTAAAATGGCCAAGGAGCCTCAAGTGAAAGTTGAATCTTTCTTTTTTGAGGCATTTTAGGCAAAAAAAAAAAGTTGATCCTGGAGAAAATATTTTAAAGAGCAATAAAACATTTTCAGGTTTTTGAACACAAGTTGGGCTTAACAATGTGTTTGTTAATAACCCCTAAACCAGGTGTGTCAGACTCAGTTCCTGGAGGGCCACAGCCCTGCACAGTTTAGATCATCAACTAAACACATCTGATGCAGCTCGTTGGGTCCTTTAGGCTGTTTGTAAGCTTCAGGTCTGGGACTCTGAGCAGTGTTGGAAGAAAACGCTTCAGGGCTCCGGCCCTCCAGGAACGGATTCCGACACCCCTGGCCTAAATTATCAATAGTAATCACAAATGTCTGATGTTAAAATTACTGAGTGTAATATATACTGAAATTTCTCTCTGTGATGATTTTTGGTCCTAATAGAGCAATTTAGAATTAAGTTATTAAACCTTTTCTGGTCAAAAAATATTTTGGGTTTGACACTTTGCAGATGGCCCCTAAGCAATCCTGTATCTGCCGGCTGAGCATACACAGCAATGAATTTCGGCGAAGATGGAGGAAGACATATTTTGACAAAAATTAAGTTGTAGTTTGTCCTCAATGTAACACAAAGTAAACAGGGATGCAATTTGTCTTTTAAGAGCGTTTGGGTCTCATCCTTTTGACACAGTTTCTTTACAGATTTTGACTCACAGCAAATTAAACCGGTCCTGGTCCCGACCTGCGAGGTGTACAAATTAAATTTATTGATGAAAATCGATTCTATGAAATATTACAACTATTAGAATTTTTATTTCACACTCATCTCATTAGATTAGAATATGGAATATAATTTAAACATGATTTGAATTACAAAAAAAACTACACAAGGCCATCGGTAAAGCATTTGCAATAAAAGTACTATGTAATAACCTTGATTTCACTTGACAAAAGAAAAACAATCCAGTTATTTCAAAGGGAGAGAGAGTGACTTCTGGCAACAAGAGCATACACCATCATCATGTGGGCAGTGAGTAGAAACAAGCTGCAAAGTTCCAAAAAGTTTTAGTTTATGCAAATGAGAAGCCATTTTCACAAGCAACATCCAACAAGAGAGAAGTCTTGTTCACTCGCCAGTTTCTATGTAAACATCATTGCTTGTTGTAAAAAACCTGAAAGTGGGAAAATCCTCTTGCAACTAATCCCCAAAAACACAAGACATATAATATATGATACTGTCTATGAACAACACATAAGAACTAAAACACAAACCTTAAATAAATATAAACTTATGTGAATCAATACACCAGGCACTTTTTTCAAGGCAACTTTGATTCATTCCTAGTTTCTGCTTGGAAAAGTGCTGCTTAAAAATCACATGCCAATTGTTTATAATTACCCCTGTAATTTTCGATGAAATGTTCCTTCTTTGAGGAAAGTAATTTGCTACAAATGGAGTAGTCTGAGATCAAAGTATGTCAAAAAGATGATTGAACAAATGTACAAAGGTAATTACATGAGTGATCAAGTATAAGGCAGAGAGAGAGAGAGAGAGAAAGAGTGAGTGAGAGAAAGTGGGCCAGAGCGTCGTAGGCCCGGCCAGCTTTTACCTGTAGCTCCTGATCTTGCTTTCGAGCATCTTGAAGCAGCTGTTTCTTCTGTCAGTTGTAAACATTTTCTCAGATGCTGCAGGCTTTCTAGCAGCACTCTCTGCATATCCCATCGCCTCTGCTCCTGGACGACCAGCTATCCAACCACAATAGAGGGCAGGGCGCAGAGGAAGAGAAAAATCAATCCAGTACAAAGAGCTTCTTTCTCCGTTTGCCTGCCTTTCCCCAGAACCAGTTCTGACTATAGCACCTCCAAAACAGAACTGGTGTTCATCTGCCATCAACAGACATAGTGACGTGCTCAGGAACCTTCACATGTACCCTGACACCAGCTAGAAGAAAACAGCCCTGAAAATCAATGCCTTTTAAGCAAATGTGAATCTGCAAATTTTCACCAAAAGGAGCAATAGAAAAAGTGATTGTTCTTCTAAAAGAGACAGTTTGTTACATAGAAGCAGTTTGTGCAACACCATCACTTTCTTCAATACACAGCAGTCATGTCCAAAGAGTCTAAATATAACAACAAGACAAATTCAACAAAAATAGAGCTCAAGACGAGGTTTGCCAAACCTCAGATGCCGTTGCAGTCCTACATTTTCCAGCATCCTCTTTTGCATTTCAATCATTGCGCAATGACAGCAAATATCCAAAGTGAGGCCCAGGGACTCCGCGCAGGCGATCAATTAATCAGCCACACTGATTAGAGGCCTGAGAGTAATCCGCAATTTACCAAGTCACTTAGATCGCCTCTCGCCTGTTCCATTGATCGCGGTCTAATGACAAGAACTTCAATCCTGCTCCGTTTTACCATCTATTTGCTGGCCTAGCAAACAGGCAAATTTCTGCCGGAATGATGAAGGAAAAATGTGAATAATTTCCCTTTAATCCCAAAAATCCAGCACATCCTTTTGCTCCGCTTTCAGTGTGTGATGCAAGCCGATAACCCTGCTCTTTCTTTGCCTTACAATTGCACTCTCTCTCCATTCTCCCCTCCTAAACTGATCAATACTTCATTTAAATCATGACATTAGCACACTAGAACTGAAAAAAAAGCACTAAGGAAGAGCAAACTGCATCTTGTGGCAAATAAAGACATAGATAAAGCATCACAAATTGGATTTGTGACATTAATTGCTTGTTTATTTACAAAACAGTGGTCAAACGTATGCGACACTCTGGATCAACATCATTGTTTTGAATCAAGCTTTCAAGAGTAACTAATCAATATCGCATTTGAATCCAGAGAAGGGGTGTCGCTTTAGCTCGTCGCGGTAAATGAAATGCAAATAGTGGAGACGAAACCAAATTATATTTCCAAATCCAAAGGCTACGTAGCCACGTGCAGCTATGTGATGTGCATCCTCATGCATTAGGTTATCCATGCACTCAGGATAATCAATGTGGTATGCAAATGCAGCACACGTAGGACTTAAAGGGATGGTAATCACTGACGCGGGAGGGAGGGGGATAAAAAAAATGATGGAAAAAGAGAGGTATTTCCCTGTCAACCCATCTGCATAACGCGCATGATAGAGCGGGAGCGGGAGCGAGTCTTATCTGCCTAATGTTCATTAGCGGAGTTTGTTTACCTGAACGCTCTGGGCATCACAGGCCTGATGAAAGAGGAATGGGTCTTCCTGGAGTCTTTGAATGCTTCTATCCAGATGTGAAAACTGCAGTTCGGGTTGGGAAACATGGCGGCGAAAAAGGAAGAGTGAGGTGCTTTTTTAGAATAAAGTGAGGGAGGAGGAGAGAGAGAGAGAGAGAGAGTGAGTCACTCACTCCAGGACGATGCACTTACTGAGCACCAATGTTAACCAATTAGGCAGACTGGACCCAAAGACTTTTTTTCTCATACCAACTAAGCGGAGTAGGTGCAAAAGAAGGTACATTAGGTGACTCGGTGGGTCATTTGTTATGAATCATAACCAGTCATAAAAATTTCTATAGATTTTTTTCCCCTTTTTCTTTCTTTAAAAATCTTCAGCAGTTAATGTATGCACTCATTGTGGACACCTTGACTTAATACTACAAAGACTATTTATACTTTTTTTAACGACATCTATCTTAAAGATATATAAACTTAACAATAATTAGAAAAAAAGGGTTTAGTAAAGATTCTGGAATCATTAACAAAACATTTTAATTTCTGGAGAAACGGTCCATAAGATTTTAGAATGAAATTACTTGGAGAGATACATTTTAAATCTGCTCAAAAATCTAAATCTTTACACAAAAACTCAACAAAATGTCCATAAAACTAATTATATCAAAACTGGAGAGCTGGAATTTGGAGCATATGGTCACTTTAACACATTCTGGTGCATCTGGGTTATTTTGAAGAGCTGATGTGTTTGAATAACTCATGCAGAGATGAGATTACACTCCTGCTATAATTTAATATAAATATATATATTTATATATATTTTTAATTTTTTTGCAATGCACAATATATGGGCTTTTTACTTTAAAGGTGACCCATTAAGATGGACTAAGGGGTAATGATGCTTATAAACTAACCTTTCTTCAGAGCATAGGTAGACAAAAAGTGCAGTGAAAACAGCGTAAATATGTATGCATCGTACAATTTAAACATAGAAAGGTTCCCTGATCATTTAAAGCGATACTGTAGGCAAAAAAAATAAATAAATAAATCACAAGACGTTATTTTTCTTATTAACATTCATTACCAGAATTTATCAACTTTGAACAGACATATCATAAATATTGGAAGCGAAAGGTCACATTTGTTGTGCGAAGCCACTAAAAAGCATTGTATCTTGCCTGTGGAGAAAACAAAATTATCAGTTGCTCAGTGCTGCAAAGTTATCTTTCAGATGCTTCTCAATAAGCAATGAAGCTTCCAGAATTTGGTGGAGTGGAGAGGCACACAATCCGTTCTTCTTGAATTCCATTTTAAGTGTCTTATAATTTGCTGTTCCATATTGTCATCTGCTGTTCCATATTGTTCCACTGGGTTTTCAAAAACACAGTCAATACAGCCATCTACCAGGAAACTTTAGAGCATCTCATTCTTCCTTCTGCTGACTGCTTTGATTTGCCAGGAGCCAACCATCACTGTAACCTGAAGGTCTTCATGAAAATAATCTTTGTTTACATAAGATTATATGTCAATTCATGCTAAAGAAACCCAACAAAAGCTTAGTGCTTATAAATTAAAATCTTTTTTAAAAGATTGCTTTTAATTATGTTTTTTATTTAATATTAACATTTTGAATTTGGGTTTCAATCGATCAAATAATTGATCAACCGTACAATCAATAATTGGTCATTTGATCAACCGACCAACTGATCATTCCGATCGACTGAACGACTTACTAACCAATTGACCAATCAAACTCCGTATAGCAACTCAGCTGACCAAAGTGGCTTCACACAGGATCAAATATTCAACATCCTCATGCATTCAACGTTAAAATAATAGGTACACTCGAACTTCATTCTTAAACTATTCGGAACAAGTGAGTTTCAAAGTTGGTCTTAAAAAGAGCCAGGTCGACGTTCCATGTGTCGAGTATTCCACAATTTTGGACCTGTAGCACTAAAAGAATGGTTACCAATTTTTTTTTTCAAACTTTTTTTTATCTTATTTTTTAAGATAACTAAATGTCTAAATGTCAACAAAGATAACTTTAGGTTGTAAGGACGTATTAAATCAATATAGGTTTGAAGGTGGCTGAGGCTGAATAAAAAGATGATTCTCTATAATTGCTCCAAACGTTACTGAGCAAGAACGACTAAAAGTTATTGGTCCAAGAACAGAGCCCTCTGGGACTCCAGTGGGTAGAATGAGAGATGAGAATTGTCAAGATACATGTAGGTTATGTAAAAGAAATAAGTCGAAAAGGAATAATGAATGTCTCTGGATTTTACAGTTCATTTGGTTGTAACATTGAAAGCTTTTTACAGCTAAACAGTTGAAAACTATATTAAATAGTAGATTTGAAAAAAAAATCCCCTCGGTTCTTCAGGAGAAACCAAACAAGCAGAGTTCATTAGAAAAAAGATGATCTAAAAACAAGACCGGGGATATAAAAAAAAAGATAAGGAAGTCAGAGGAAAGCATCTTTTCTCAAGAGCGTTTGTAATTGAAGAACATGTCTTTCATCAGATCCGCTTTGTTTTTGACGCAGTCAAGTAAAGAAGTCCAGGAGTGCTGCTGAGAGGGGCTGGTGACGACACCTGATCCATGCTTCCATGCTCAGACTGACCCTTTCCTCAATAATGTCTCTAGAGAACAGTTAGTTAACACTGATTGCCTACAAATCTGCTCCCAATGACAAGCATCGCCTCAGCCAAGTCTGCTTCAACACAATCAATTATTTCCTCACGAGCCATGACTAAGAACATCCTTAAAGCACACAGTCTGCACCACATAAGCACTCGATCAACAAGGTGAGGAAAGGTCACTAGGCACCTGGTTTTCTCATTGCCAGCCAGCAATAAATAAATAAATAAATAAATAAATATTAGTATGATTAATATCCCAAACTGCCAAAAGCTACAAAAACAGCGCCATCTGATGAGAAAAATCTTAAACAAATTAAATTTAGCATCATTATAAGATGTATTTCTGAAGCCTTTTTTCAGTTGCTCATAAATTTTCAGAGGTCTCAGCTCATCTACATCATTCTTTTGACTGTCTTTCACCCTTCGGCATGGGGTTCAGCTCATAGAAAAGAAGAACCAGCATTATCAAAAGGCTGCATGAAAGACATAGTTTGAACAAAGAGGGGGACATAGTCTAAACACAAGTACCGTATTTTTTGCCGTATAAGACACACCGGCATATAAGACGCACCCATTTTTAAATGAGGAAGATCTAGAAAAAAAAGATTCTGAACCAAATACTGTAGTAAAATATTTTATATCAACTGGGTAACAGCAGTTTAAGAACAATTATATGCCAAACATGAAAAGTCAGTAAAGTCAGTAAACAGTAAAAATATGTTTTTATTCAAACCCCAATAATTCCTCTTCGTCAGGACAGATCCACACAGTCATTGTCCTTACTTTCTTCCTCACTGGTGTGAAATAAGATGTTGTCTTCTATTCCATCCAAGGCATTACTAATGCCACACTTCTTAAATGATTTTATACCAATGTCCTCCTTCACGGAGTCCTATGCGCTATGGTAGGATGACGAGCAGAGATGGGCAGAGATGACTCAGTGCGCACCGCCGGGTGATGGGAATTTTCATATATAATACTACCATCTAGTGGTTATTTAGAGAAATGTGATTTGAGAAACTTTTAAGAGCACACGTCATACTTCAGAACGGAGGACGGGTCTCTTCTTCTTCCTGCGCTTGAGAGGCTCGAGGGTCTTCTTCCAATGCGGATAACACATATGTAGGAAATGCGTTGAGACTGCTAAATCTTTATAATAAATAGCCGCATTTGCTGTGTTCTCTCTCAAACGGTCTCCAGTGTTTATTATCAATTGAGAAGGTATATTTTTACCATAACAGGAGCTAGGCCGAAGCCGCGGCCTCTCTTATGCCTCTCCTACAGCCGTGACGGCCCTCCGCTCCGCGGCGCTCTGCATTCGCCGTATAAGACGCACCAACTTTTCCCCCTCAGTTTTGGGGAAGAAAAGGTGCGTCTTATACGGCGAAAAATACGGTAAACGACACACTTGATGAAGACCAAAAAAGCAACGGTCGCCATTTTTTTTTATCATAGCAACATTTGGGACCTTTGGAACTCATTACCACTTTACATCTCCATCAAATATGTAACTGAGGAGTAGTGTAATATTACTTTTGGTACAGTTGGCATATTTATGCAATTCAATATTAATTGGTTAAAAGTCTATCATTGAAATCAACGGGAAAGATCTTGCAAGCGATCACACTTTTTACGAGCTTCTAGCATAATTATCCAATACTGTAGGCTGGTTGAAGCATTTGTGCTGTGCTAACAGAAGATGATGAAAGGTAATAGAGCACTCATGTTTAGATTTTTATCAGAAAAAGTGTGGCACACTGTAATGATATATCCCAGGTGTAATATAGCAGGTTTAACAAACAAATAACTGGACAAATCAAAAGAAGCCATCTGCTGTTCCATCTTGGATATAATTGCACAGTCTATCCACAGAGAACCTTATAATCTAGCAGTAACCTCATTTCAGCTTTAAAACGAGATAATGTTGTAATCAACTGGGCTTTGTCCCTGAAAATCACTTGACAAACCGATACATGTTTTGTCAAGCTATGGCATTTTCTTTCACCAAACCGTTACTGCAGTTTCAAACACATTGAACTTAGCAAACTGCTTCTTTGGCTTTGTTTTGTTGCAACAGCCGAATATCCACAATAGATGCTTTTATGAGAGCATGAAAACACAGAAAATTAAAAATCTAATTATTGCAAGTAAATTATACATGGAACATTACATTCACTTATAGCACTCACACATTTCCTTCAGGAAATACACATTTTGTCAAGCTAACAGTTAAAACAATTAGCTATGCCTATGTTGGTTTATCAATCTGTGTGTTTTAAAAAATCAATGCTGATATTTCTAGAGAAGCAGACATGATAATGAAAGAGATAAGTGAGGAAAATGTAACCCTCAGAGGTGATTGCTTTTTCCAGGGCCATCAAATACCCCTATGTTAGAAGGAGACCTTAAATATTCTGAGTTTTCACATCACTCCAGACTAAATCCCTAGCAACCACCATAGCAACACACTTGGACATGGACGTGAAATGCATTGTAAGTCCCCCCCTACCACCAGAGAAGTGAGAGCGGGAGGTAGGTGGGGGGATATGAGCACTGGGACAGAGAGAGAAATACTGCATCACCAAATAAAAGCATGATAGGTGAAAAAGATCATGATAAAAAAAAGATAAAAAAAATAAAATTATATTTAAATTAATTGCTTTGAGAAAAAAAGCAGTACAGGCAAATGCACCATGCCACATTCTTCAAAAGAAGATGGCTTATCGAGGAAGCAAAAACATGCTCGTTCAAATCATTTTTTACATGTCTATTCAAAGCACAGATCTATCATTTGGAATTCCAGAAGATTCCCAGTTTTCTGAAGCCTGTCTGAAGCCATTTTGTGCAGAGATTTGTATAATATTTGCAATTATTATGAGGAAGTTTTTGATTTAAGGATAACAAATATTACTACTAGTAGTAGTATTGCTGCCGCTACAGTAAGTTTAATGTTTCCAACCATTTCATTATGTTCATTCCATATGCATATAAATAATTCTGAAATATTATAAATTATCTCGTTATTAATTCCCCTTACCATGACAGTTGAGCCTATTTATTAAAATCCATCTATCCCACGTTTTTACTTACTAAATCATTGTCATGGGGAGGGTCACAGGAGTATCCAGTTCATATTTTTTTATATATATGTGTATATCCTTTTCTGATGTACTAAACTAAAGGTAAAAACGCCAGTTTCAACCTTTATTGTAATTTATATGTTTACATTTTTTCCTCACAAAAGAAGAAACAATAGAAAAAATATGAATATATAATTAAACTGAATGATTAACTGGAGATGTTCTTTCCCACGCATCAGAATAAAAATGTAAATTAAGTATTATTCTAGGAAATACGAAAGCAGGCCAAAGCGGGTAGGTTACAACCCCAAAACACTCCTTTAATTTTGCAAACTTCCATTCACAAGGGACTTTGTGGATACTAGTAAAACCTCTAAGTGAGCGGCGTCCCTTGGAGAAAAAAAAGCCTTTTCCCTCCTCTGCATCTGGTATCTCCCTCTCAAAGATCCTGATCCTCAGCCACTGATGAGTTAAGTCAAACTTCATTAAGTTCTCGGCCCCAGCCACACATTCCCTAGTGACACACTCCACCAAACGGGCTCTTCTTCTGCCAGACAGCACTTTACTGCTCCATCTCACAAATGGGGAGGAGAGCACAATCTGTCTCTGTCACTCTCTTTCCCTTAACTCTTTCCTCAGGGGCTGTTTCCATCTCCTGTCTGGTTGCCATCTGCAACTGGTTTGTAATACATTCAAGGAAATGCATTATTGTGGGCCTTAATGTGACCTTGAGAGCTCCTAAAAAGAGGGAAAAGGTTACATAAGCTGATAGCAAGATTTAGGCCTTCAGCATAGAGGGATGAGAATACTGTATGCAACTGAACCAAAGCTCAGGTTTATATCCATCTTTATAATGTTCTAAAGATTTAATCAAATCAAAGGTGTAGACGTGCTAAAGTATGTCTATCTATCAGCCTGAACATTAGATAGTGTAATGTGTCAACTTTCATCTGTCTATCCATTGGACTGTCTTTCATCTGTCTGTCCATCAGTCTGACCATAGGGCAGTCCGTCACCAGTTTATCCATCAGTTTGAGCATTGGACAACCTGTGCATTCTGAGTCTGTGAATCTGCCCGAGCATCAACAATTCTGACATTTATCCGTCACTCTTTCTAAGCAACAGACAATCTGCTCTCTATCAATCAGTCTGACCATTGGACAGACTGTTGTCTCTGTACTAATCACCCTTCTGACCATTAGTTGTGTGTCCTCTGCCTATCCATAAGTATTGCCATCAGACAATATATCAAAGTGAATACATCAGTCTGACCATTAAAAAGTTTTTCATCTGTCTTGCCATCAACCTGACAAGCTGTCTGCTCTCGGTCTGTGAATCTGTCTGATCGTCAGCAAATCTGGCATCTGTCTGTCTCCCTTTCTGTGCATCGGTCAGTCTGTCTATCCCCAAATCTGCCCATTAGACAAACTGTCTTGTTGTTTGTCCATAAACCAGAATAGGCATCCATCCATCTGGTGGAAAAGATGTTAGTATTTTGGAGAAGGGTCAAACCAGCGGCATGCATCAATCAGAGAAAACATCGTAAAAAGATTGTAAAAACTACTAAAATAGGTTAAAGGACTATCCAACACATTACTGAAAGGTCACAGTGCTTCCCACTGCACCACTGTGCTGCCCTTTACTGTACATAGTACAATTATTGTTAAACACTTTATATGTGCTTCAAAACAAATGTCAGAACCAGAAACAGTTGAAGATTTGCTGAATATAAAAAAACACTTTACACTGCATAAAAGTACAAAAAGCATCAAAAAAAAAAAAAAAAAAAATCGAAGCTTTGGTTTGACAATTTCACTCTGGTCAATTTCAGATCAGTTCCCATGGGCAACAATGACGGTATTATTCACTAGCACTCCAACACACTGTGTACTGCACGCTGTGTAGCATTAGCTCAACTAAGACCAGGTCACCCCTTCCACTATAGGTAATCAGCAGCCAGGAGGCCTTGCCCCCTCCACGGCGCATACATTACCATTAATCATAGTCTATTCATACTGGTCACAAACAAAAGCTTACACTTCTCCTTTGGCCCATTTCTCTGCTTCTAGCTTTTTCTTTTCTTGCAAGAGAATTACCTCTATCTTATCAGCCGCAGACAGGCGAGACAAATGCTTTGAAAATGGGCAGGAAAGCAAGCCGAGCTTGAGCAAAGCCAGCAGATTAATCATAAATGAGGCAGTCTAGGAGCTGTTCATATAATCCCACCATTCACATGCAGTAATACTGTAAACTGAGAAAGCCTGTGCTCATCACAAATTCACTCATACACAATTAGACAAAGTCAAGTCCATGCAGACAGTATGCCTGTGTTTATTTTGGGATGATGTTCAGTTTAGCTTCATATAGAGGTATTTAGAAAGGCTTTTTGCCTTTATAGAGAGAACTGATTAAAGTGCGC
Source organism: Danionella cerebrum (assembly GCA_007224835.1). NCBI lineage: Eukaryota > Metazoa > Chordata > Actinopteri > Cypriniformes > Danionidae > Danionella > Danionella cerebrum. Next base: position 6,743 of record SRMA01024769.1, on the reverse strand, counting down.
TAATATAAAATGCAACTCCAAAATGTTCCATCTTACAAAGGGAGTATAACCCAGTAACAGTCTAAAATCAAAGCTAGTTTCACAATACACAAGAACATCAACAAAGTTTAACACAATGCTATTGTTTAATAAAAACCATGGATGGTCCAACAAGACAATATACAGGAATGAAATCACAGAATAATAATAATAAAAAAGATAATCTCCCTTAAAAAACCGAACCAAGTGACCCCTGACATCAAGAGTGTTAAAGTGCAATGCTGCATGCAGAAGCTTTAGCAATCAAATTATTGCACTGTCTGTCTGTATACGGTTTTGGCCTCCAGGATTAGTTTGGTGAATGACTGTTGACTTGATAAGGTTGGCTCCTGACATACTCTATTGATTTTGGCAAAGGAGTAGAGTACTTAAATAACAACTTTTAATCTAAGGTGATGATTGTGTGCAACAGCAGTTCCTGACAGAATGCATGAGAAATCACCCCAGAGCAGCTGTGGTGGCTTAGGATAAACTGGCAGCCACTGCCATCTCATAATGCGAAAGAGAATCTCCAGCACAAGCCGTCTTTTACACGCTGATTACCCCTGCAAGAAGGAAGAGTAAACAGTCTGCTTTCACAACACGATACCACAAACTTCCATCTTTCAAAAAAGAGTGGATCGTTTGTTAGAAAGATTATGTGGCCCTTTGAATGGCAAATAAATCCAATTTAGCCAGCAATATGATTTATGCCCAACTGTGACCCTCTAACTGAGGCACAGCATGACATTATTATACCACATTCACACCTCCTTGCTCCTCCTGACCTTCTAGGCCCCACAGATTAATCTCTGGAAGCTTCTATCAACTCTCACAGCTTCCCTCTGGCATTCATTTTCATTTCCTGCTCATGATAGGTCCATTATAGCTTTGTTTTTGGACTGGACACGTGGACATAAACCCTGGCATGTCGGGATGAATGATAAACTTTAACGATAATTTAAAAAAAATCTAAATGGGTCTTTTTATTCATTTTTTGTTTTATTTAATTGCTTTATTTATCCAGTGCTTTCACCCTACTGTCTTTGGCACAAAGGATTGTAAATAGAGTATTTTTTTAAAAATATAACCTACCCTCTTTTTACACATACTCAAACATTCCTAATGGAACTTTACTGTGTATTGTTTTTGGTGAAGAAACTTTAAAGGGGTCGTGCACGGATTTTGACATTCAACTCTGTCGGTTATTACAGGTCCTTCTGAAAAATTTGCATATTGTGATAAGGTTCATTATTTTCTGTAATGTACTAATAAACATTAGACTTTCATATATTTTTGACTCATTTACACACAACTGAAGTAGTTCAGGCCGTCTATTGTTTTAATATAGATGATTTTGGCATACAGCTCACGAGAACCCAAAAAGCCGTAAAAAATTAGCATATCATGAAAAGGTTCTCCATCAGCTATTACAGGGAGAAATTTTCTTTCTAGCACATTCATTTAAATGCTGATCTGACATGTTAGGATCTAAAAAGCTCATACTGCCTTGACAAGAAACTCTCAGTAGATCGTTTCCTCAAATCAACCAGTTGTGAATCTGCTCTGAAAAATCACACCTGAAACTTAGTTTAGCACACAGTGCTCTACAGTTGTTCATTAAAGAAGTATAGACATTCACAGCAAATGATGACACAGCAAAAAACACATTTCATTTGGGACATTTTCCATACAATCACAGACAAATTGCTTGCTAGATAATTGACTAGATTAGCAATCATAGTGAGATGAAAAGGTGCTGGAAACAGAAAGCGATGACCAGTAATCTAGATGTCACAAAACTCTTCTGGTTGAGAAAAATTCATCACTGAAGCCTGGTAATGGTTATTTAGGATAAAGTGTGCATTTCTCTTTAAAATTATAGCAGCTGCTGCCAGAACGCAACACAACACACTCATCTCATGACGCACACCAACATGGAAGCTTTTAGAAAATGAATTCAATTGTCAGCCAGCATCAAGTCACATGGGAGCTGCGAGGAGTCTCTATGTCCATGTGACTCTCTCTATCTCATTGCGTACCTCCTTTTGCTGCAGGCAAGTTTGGAACAGTGTCAGCTTGATGAATAATAAAACAGGATAGGTTTGCTAGAAAGGAGGGGTGGGTGCAAAATGCAGTTTATCCAAATACACAGAGGCAAATGCTGAACACGACTGTATTAAGGGGGAACAATAGACTGTGGTAAAGCCATAAATATGCTGTGCCCACTGAGAAAAATACAAAAAAGCAGCGCAAATACAAATCAAAAGAGCTTAACAAAAATATTGAACCACTCGTATTGTTCCATAATATCTTTCCCTATCTCTTGTTAATGTCAACGTGATTTCAACATTCCTCGAAATATATTTGATACGGTTCAGGATTTATAGCTTAAGAAGCTCAAAAGGTGGTATCCTTGTATTTTATGAGTGGGGTGTTCTTTTAACAGGGCACTGGTGAAAATAAAACTTTAAGAATAGGAAAAAAAGTGGTGAATAAATTAGTTTTAATTTAATTGATGATTGAAATGACAGGCTACCAACTGGTATTACAAATAAAACAAGATAAAATATGAAGTTGAGATTCAATATAGATTGTGTGGGTTTTTTTTCATAATCTTGATGACTTTTACCTTCCTGTTGTGTTAGGGTTGGCACAAACATTTTTTTATGTAAATGCATAAGAATCATCTATTTCAACAAAATTATATATAATAAAAAGGTTGAAATTTCGACCTGTTTTGAATTATATTTCTCAGTTATAACATATGGATGTGAATATGCAAATCTTAGAACAAGTGAATACAAATAGTGCTACAGTAATAATCCCATTGTGACTCCTTTAAATAACATAAACTAATAGTTTGAGTAATAAGGCTGGTCTTGTAGTCCAATAGCTGAACTATTGTACATTATTTTATCGTATTTAAGCATATATTCTCCATATATAGTATATGAGACGCACCATTCAGAGCTGGATTTAAACTCTATCTAAGGTAAATGAAAATTGGATGAGGTAACAAAAATGAATTGGAAGAGTGGAGTGCAAACCTATAAAGCAATGGATGTAAAAGAGAAATGAAGTCATTACGTACATTGTGTGCAATTCAAACTCACACATTCTTTACAGAAACCCATCAGCGGTCAAATTGTGAAAGTGAAGAGGACACAGGGTGCTGCACATCTCAACAAGAGAGGAGCAGGACGCGGCACAGAGACCTCTTCACAACATAATCACATCCTCAGCTAGAACACACTCTATGCAATACTCTTTTCTATGCAATACAAATAAAACTTATAATATAGGGGCTTATTTAACTTGCCTCAATAAACAAACAGATTCGGAAATAGAAACACAATATCAGGTATTTTAATAAGCTGGTTGTTGACGCATATATCTACAGAAAAAGATACCTGTTAAATCAAAGCTGAAAACTGTTATGAGTCTGATTATGAGATTATGAGAACCATGCACCTGATAGTTTTCAATGGTGACAGAACAGCTTTTATGCAGAGGGACACCAAAAGCCAGGTGTGAGAACAAGTATGAGTCTTATTCAAAATAACTTCCTTTAAACAGGTAGTTTAAGAGCATGTAGCAATGCAGCAAACCAGACATGAAGTCTAACAGAAACTGAAGCAGCCAGAAGAGGATCAACAATGACAGGAGGAAGCTAATCATTTTCCAGGAGCTTACTGGAGATGGAGCAGGTGCCGTAGGTAGATTGCTAGGGTAAGTGCATTAGGAAGTGAATTCCTGAAAGAAGTCTGTTAAAAGTCAAATGTACAGAAGAAAATTTCTCTTCAGGGGAGCAGAACTCAGCATAGTAATAGTCTCTGTGAAAGTAGACAGCAACAAGTAGATTCAGGAAGTGGCGGAACCCACAAAGTCTTTAATTATGTGAGTGGAGTAGAGATGAGTTACTGTTGGGTAAGTATCTGGAATTTTCTATTCGACCAAATGGAGCGCTGGATAAACCCAAAAGAGACATAGCTATTGGCTCATGGGATCCAAGAAGGCAGGAAGCGATCGTGGAGAGTCGGGGGGTGTGAATCGTAGGTCTGAAAACTGAGGAGATGCATGGGTGAACCTTTTAACTGTGAGAGATGAGTTGGAGGTGTGTTCTTGTTGGTTGGCTGATGCATCAGGGTGATTGTCTGCAGGTGAGTTCATTGGAGTTTGATTGGTTGCTCATCTGGGCACACAGAATCTCTGACAGTGGGTCTATGTGCTTCCTAATTGGATTTGATTGTAAAACCATGATTAAGAACTGCATCCCAAACTGTGCCACGAGTCTGAAGTGACACGGTACAATGGTGTAATGTAAATTGTTAATTGAAACCAGCAACTGTAAATGCGTACTATGGTGAGGTGTTCTTGGTAGCTCTTCGAGGTATTGAATATCCAGGTGGGTAATGGATAAGTCATGGGGTTCTTCAGTGGTAATTGCCAACCACAGGACTTACTTCAGGAAGTGTCTTGAGTCCAAGTGTGATAATGTGCATAGGCCCATTGTCCAAGGCAGATAGTTAATTCGTTGATGCAACTTTTCTCCAGAGTTGGTGTCCCACGAGAAATTTTAACAGACCAGGGGACAAACTTCACGTCCAAGCAGATGAAGGAAGTGTGTGGGTTATTAGGAATAAAATCAATTAAGACCACACCGTATCACCCACAGACCGATGGGTTAGTTGAGAGGTTTAATCAGACACTAAAAACCATGCTTCGCAAGTTTGTATCCAGCAGCGGAGATGACTGGGACCACTGGTTACCTTACCTCCTGTTTGCCTATCGAGAGGTGCCCCAGACATCAACAGGCTACTCACCGTTTGAACTGCTGTACGGGAGGCGAGTTCGAGGGCCACTGGACATCCTAAAGGAGACATGGGAGAGTCATAATGGGCCGGAACGGTCAGATGTTTTATCTTACGTCTTGCAGATGCGTGAGAAGTTGGACTCTTTGACCGAGGCAGTGGCTGAGAACCTGGCAAAAGAACCAGAAGAAATGGTATGACAAGGTCAGTAGAGTAAGAACATTCAATGTGGGTCAAAAGGTTCTCTTACTTCTTCCAGCCCCTGAAAGCAGTCTTCTGGCCAAGTGGCAAGGGCCATATCTGATCAACAGGAAGGTGAGCGCAACTAGCTACGAGCTGCTGATGCCCGAGCGGAGGCGGAAGAAACAGATTTTCCACATCAACCTGCTTCGGCCATGGTTGGACCGAGGAGTCTCTGTAGCGGAGGCATTGTGGACACGTGTAGTGGAGTCCGAGGAAGAAGTTGAGGAGGCTTACTGCCCGGTGAAAGCCCAGTCGGTGTGTCTTGACCTGAGTCACCTGAGTGAGGAGCAGCAGCAGGAGTTGCAAAGACAGATACCCGCTGGGCTGTTCTCTGATAAACCTGGAAAAACCACCCTGATTCAGCATGACATCCAGCTGACTAACCCGGAGCCAGTCCGTTACACCTATGGAAGGATCCCAGCGCGATTGGTGCCTGCACTAAAGGAGGAGGTCCAGTCGATGCTCGAGCTAGGAATCATAGAGCCCTCGAAGAGTGCTTGGTGCAGTCCTGTAGTACTTGTACCCAAGAAAGACAACACCTTGAGATTCTGTGTTAACTACTCCAGACTCAACGCAGTTTCTAAGTTCGACCCATATCCTATGCCCCGAGTCGACGAAATGATTGAGAAGTTAGGCAAGGCTAAGTTCCTAACCACTCTGGACTTATGCAAGGGATACTGGCAAGTTCCACTCACGGCCTCAGCCAGAGAACTCACGGCTTTTAGAGTGCCATCAGGGCTGTACCATTTTAAATATTTGCCATTTGGTTTACATGGGGCCGCCGCCACATTCCAGCGCTTGGTGGACCAAGTACTGACGGGACTGGGAAACTTCGCAATAGCTTATATCGATGATATCGTGGTGTTCAGTGAATCATGGGAGGAACATGTAAAGCATGTGAGTGAGGTGTTCCAGCGCATACATTCAGCGGGCCTAGTCATCAATGCAAAGAAATGCCAGATCGCACAGTTTGAAGTATCTTACCTGGGTTATCTGCTCGGAGGGGGTTCCATCCGTCCACAGAAGGACAAGGTGCAGTCCATTTTAAACAGTCCTGCTCCAACCTCCAAGCGACGAGTAAGGTCATTCTTGGGTCTCGTTGGTTGGTATCGCCGTTTCATTCCCAACTTCGCTGCCAAAGCAGCTATACTTACCGACCTTACTAAGAAGAGCTGCCCTAACAAAGTCAAGTGGACAGCTGCGTGTGAGGAAACATTTCAGGAGTTAAAAACTTACCTGTGCCGAGATCCAGTTCTTCGGAGTCCAGATTTCCAGCAACCTTTCGTGGTACAGACCGACGCTTCTGCGCAAGGGTTGGGCGCTGTGCTCCTCCAAGGGCCAGAGGAGGACCGACGTCCCGTGCTCTATATCAGTCGCAAGTTGTTCCCACGAGAAAAGAACTACTCAATTATCGAGAAGGAAGCCCTGGCTATTAAATGGGCTTTAGACTCCCTTAGGTACTATTTAATTGGTCAGGAGTTTGTTTTAGAATCTGACCATAGAGCCCTTCAGTGGATGCACAAGATGAAGGACTGCAACGCACGGATCACCAGATGGACCATCTCTTTACAACCCTTCAGATTCACGCTACGCTATTGTAAGGGAATCAACAACGTGGTAGCGGACTATCTGTCATGTTATTCTGAAGAGTTGCTGACTTAAGGTGGG